>JADBJO010018058.1:27500-36185 GCA_016801955.1 Conus betulinus | reverse complement strand
ATGCGTTGCTGTATTGGGGGCATTATCAACACTGTGGTTAACTGCTTTTATGCTGTACTGGAAGATTGTTCAGCACTTTGCTTATCTGATGCCATGTGTTTATTGAGACTATCACCAACACTGACTAACTGTGCTATGTTATGCTGATATAAACTGACAGCAGTGGAAATGGAACACTAACTGACGTTTGTACATAGGTAAATAAGCTGTTTGAAAACAGAAACATTGCCCAGACTCGTAACCTGAAAGGTTCATCTCATGGTCAGACAATGAAAATCATTGTTGCTTGGATCGACTTACATTTTTCTTGTTCATTCATTGTATCCATAAAATCAACAGTGATGACAGCAACAGTAATAATTGCCATACTGTTCCCTAGTCTGATGACTACTACCGCTATTACTGCTACTACTACAACTACTACCACTACTGCTGCTGTGGCTGCTACTGTTGCTTCTACTACTACTACGACCACTACTACTACTGCTGCTACTACTACAACTACTACTACTACGTCTACTACAACCCTCCTCCTCCTCCAATTTCTACTGTTATCAGTATGTTATTATCACTACTAATATTGTATCATTATTACCACTGCTGCTGCTTTTTTTCTTGCTGCAGCTGCTTTTACTTCTGCTGTTGCTGTTGCTGTTGCTACTACTAATATTACAGTAGGCATCATCATCAGTACTACCATTACAGCTACTGCTGGCCACAACTCACAACCACGACCAGATTATGAAGACATTTCAACTGCAAACAACAAAAACTGTAAACTGAACTCCCCGCCCCTCTTTCCCAGAAAGCCCATTTTCTTTATCCCAGGCATTCATCTGGCAGAGGCAGTTCAGATCATCAAAGAAGGACTCCAGTTGCTGTGTCAACAAGAGAAATGTTCGCAGAACGATGACCACACTGTTCACAGCCGTTGCAACGTCTCTCTATGTGGGAGAGGTTCCAGAATGCTGGTGTTGTCCTTGGCTCACATCTTTGCCAAGCATCGTTGTCCTCTTCATCTCCCACTTGTGTTGGTGCCACAGACACAGACATCAAAGACTCTCTCTCTCTCTCTCTCTCTCTCTCTCTCTCTCTCTCTCTCAGAGTACCTCCTTTGCCACCCTCCCTTCTATCTCTGTGTTCCTGTCTGTTTGTCTCTCCATGTGTATGTGTATGTATATACAGAGAGACAGGGAGAGACAGATGCATGCATCTATGCGCGCACGCGCGTGTGCGTGTGTGTGTGTGTGTGTGTGTGTGTGTGTGTGTGTGTGTGTGTGTGTGTGTCTGTGTGTGTGTACCTAACTTGTATCTGTCTTCTTCTCATTGTTAATTTTTTTGTTTCACATTGCTTACGCATCTGTGTGAGTTAACTGTCAATGTTTCTATGCATTTCACATTTATTTCACTGGCCTTGTTTTTCATATGAAGACCTAACAGCACACGCATCGTGAAAAACAATCAACAATGTTGTGGACAGAACATGACAGAAGAAGGATGGCAAAGAAGTGTTTTTTCTTTTTTCTTTTTTTCTCCTCCTCTCCATCCTCCTACTCCTGCTTCTCCTCCTGCTTTCCCCCCTCTCCTCTGCTTCTCCTCCTGTTCTTGTTTTTTGCTTTCTCCATGTCGTTTCCAGACAACACATCCCCTTCCTGGATTACAAAACAGTAACCGAGTGATCCATCATTGCCTTGTTGGTCACTGGAAGAGACAAAGAGGATGGAGAGGACCTGGGCGATAACAATGACAGAGGAAAAGCACGAGATACACAACAAGTATAAAGAGTTTCGAGGTGAAACAGGAAAAGGACAAAAGACAAAGAGAAAGAGATCCCCCTCAGGCTGTTGGAAAAGGAAAATGGCACTTCCGAAAAATGCCATGGAGAGATATTACATGGTCCGTTACAAGTGCTTTGAGAGTTTTGAGAGCGAATCGCTTTTTCCGAAGTCCAAATAGCCATTGAATTCCCACGGTGGTAGGAAGTGTTGGGCGGTAATTGGACGAAATGGGACAGACATTGATTTTGTGGGAACATGGAGTGGTGGTGGTGGTGGTGGTGGTGGGTGTGTGTGTGTGTGTGGGGGGGGGGGGGGGGGGGGGAGAGAACTGAAGGGGAGAGGATTGGAGGGAAACTTGTCTCTGCATGTTGGAGGAATAGCCGATGCTGAGATCGGCTTGTCTAAGAATTGAATAACGACACGCCTGTGCAAAGTGTCACAACTTTAAAGTTTTGAACAAGTTGTCTACTGTGTTCTAAATCGCCATGAAGTGCCCTGAATGAACGAAGGCTTGAGTTTGAGAAGATGACTTGTCGGAAATAGAGTGGGAGTGACGTAACTTTACATCGGCAAAGAAAACATGTTTTCTCTCGTTTTTGAGACATGGTGAAAAGAAATGGCAATACCTGTTGATGTTCTTTCGTATACCATAGCACATTCATGTACCCGCATTTTCTTTGTCTACCTTATGTTTGCATGTATCTGTTATACTTAGTACATTGTTTTGCTCTGCTGTTATTGATCATCATCATCATCATCATCATCACCATCACTGTTATCATCATCATCATCATCATCATCAAAACATCATTATAGCCAGTATTACCATTATTTGTGCTATTTCTGCGACCAACATTACCATAATTTTTAACTTTTAGTTACATACTTTTTTTTTCAGAAGTTGAATGATGCGAAATGGGAACAAATTTTCAAAACAGCTCACTGGGGTGTTCACATCTTTAGCTAGTTTTATCTGACTGCTGTAGCAGCGTCTGACCAACAAAAATCACTCGATCTAAAAAAAAAAAAAAAAAAAAAAAAAAAAAAAAAAAAAACCGCAGAAATACCTTAGAGAGAGAGAGAGAGAGAGAGAGAGAGAGAGAGAGAGAGAGAGAGAGAGAGTGCGAAAATAAAACAGACTCACTTATTTTGATGATGGATTATGTCTGCTCTTCTTTTCTACTGGTTCATCCAGTAACTCAGTATCCACTCCATACACACACACACACACACACACACACACACACACACACACACACCTACCTTTGCTCCACTTTTCTCCCTACCACCTTTTTCCTCCTCTTGATCTTACTGTCTTTCTCATTTATTTCTGCCACTGGTACTCTCCTCTCTCTCTCTCTCTCTCTCTCTCTCTCCTCGTCCACCAACCCTTGCAGCTTGTCTACACTCCTCACTATCTTCACTTTGACTGAGAGCTAACGTATGACGCATCCTGTGTGCGTCATCAAATGCGCGTCATCAAAAAGCGTTTGACGAACATAGTGACGTCTTATTTAACAAAGTATATGCAATATCTTCTCTTGGCTGGCGCATCTATTATTCATTATATACTCCATAAAGTTTGAAAAGATTTATTCTTGGAACAAGTAGGACTCTTGAATTTGCTTATTTCTTTTGGCTTCGCTCGCTTGATTTAGATTAAATCATAAAACCATAATTATTGTCTTATAAAGTGTATCTGGAAATATATATCAAAGTGTGGCCGTGGTTGATAATGTATTTTGTAACTATACTAATCTGTATATGCAACTCTGCCTTCTGAATTAAATTGTACAGCTTTTAAAGAATACAATGTGATGTTTGTTTCAATCTTTGCATATAATACAATTTAACGTTTTGAATCGTGCGTAAGCCAAAAACTGTAATCGATCAACATTTTAACGAAACAACGGTGCAAGTAGTACTTAAAATTGTTAAATGCAGTTCTATGGCCAGTGCAGTTTAGTCGCTTCTTAACACACTGAATGACTGGAAAGGTATTGACAACATTTATCATTCTGCCTAGTTTGATTACACTAACAATTTTACTTGTTTTTACTTGTTTAGAAAATGCTGATAATACATTTACATCCCCCCTCCCCCCCCCCCCCACCACCACACACACACACACACACACACACACACACACACACACACACACACACACACACACACACACACACACTTATACAAGCACATACAACATACACCCATACAACTGAAAGTACATACACACACTTCTTTAGATAAGAATCAAAATCAAAAAAAATATTTGCAACACGGGCACACAGACACAGCCACAGCCACAGCCACACACCACACACACACACACACACACAACACACACACACACACACACACACACACACACACACACAGACACAGAGAGAGAGAGAGAGAGAGAGAGAGAGAGAGAGAGAGAGAGAGAGAGAGAGAGAGAGAGGTCAGTATTAATTACACAGTGGTGTTTCTCTGTTGTTCCTGTTATTGAATTTTATGATGACGATTATGAAAATGATAATGACTACATCTGTTGCTGCTGAAAATGTTGATGCGTATTACTTTCTCTCTAACTCTGTCTCTGTCTCTCGCTGTCTCGAGTGGCCTCCCTTGTTCAGCATCCGGCAAGACCTGTTTCAGCCGCTCTGGTAACTTTCTACTCGTATCAACCGTAAGTCGTACAGCATGCCTGTTGAAGGTGTCCCATCCACTTTAGAAGCCTCTCTCAATGCTGCACTGGGAGAAATGACACTGTTGTCATTCAAAGTAGAGGGCAGAGGAAAGCTAACTGTCGTTCTGCTATTCTCTTCAACTACCCCACCCCCACCCCCACCCACGCCACGCAAACTCAAGGCAACAGCATTGCGTATTGTCGCAAGTGCCGTCACAGCTGAACAGGGATAAGCACAGAGCAGCAGAGACCTACAGAAACAACCAAAGGAGAAAGGCGAGTGAAAATTTATGTTCTCCATCTGGTTTATTTTTGCCGACACCTCCTCGTGGGGTTTTTTTTTTTTTTTTTTTTTAACCACGTTGACAGAACCAGCGAGAGTCGTGTTACATGTGATGAGGTTTTCAAGCGTGACAACCATCTCCCCTCCGTCTGTTACTCAGACTGCAGAAGAAACACAGCACAGTGACAAGCAAACAGATCGATCGACCTGGAGCAGTGCGGCAAACAATCTGTGACAGTTTCACACGATGAAGTGTCGGTCTTGGAGTTTGGATCAGTGAAGCCCAGCGCTGACCAAGACTGTGTTGATAAATATTGTGATGTGGTTTGTGATCCGGACAGGCCTCCGGCAGACCGTCCCTCCAGAAAAAGTGACTGCCAGTGACATGGCATACCTATTGGGAATGATACAAAACATGGAAAGCGTTCATTCTATTCAGAGACAATGCGCCACTGACTTCCAGCGGCAATTAAGCTGTGGAGAACGGAAATCTGACTGTGGATAAACATTTTGGAAGCCTCAGTGACAATCATATCGGTGTTCGAAGTTTCTTAATTATTTTCGTGAGTTGGTTTCCTCATCGCGATGATGTATTTTTGACATTTATTGTGTGCATTCCTCGACATTCATTTTCTAGCAGCCCCATCCCCATCGCAACCTGTGCATGAGAATAGGCTTTGTAAGCTTAGCTCATTATATCATTCGTTCTCTCTGTCTCTGTCTGTCCCCCCCCCCCCTCTCTCTCTCCTCTCTCTCTCTCTCTCTCTCTCTCTCTCTGCAGGTATTCTACTAAAATCGTACATTGTATGATCAGGACTTTGTGAAATGCTTTCAAAGGTATTTTTTGTTGAAAATTGACAATGAAGGACACGAGTTCATGCTAAGGGACATAGTCCCAAGTGGATGTACCTGAAAACGCAAAACTGGCTTTCAGCTTCTGTGAGTAACTGGTAGAATATAGCTCTCAGTGCAAAATGAATACAAGGTCAGAATAAGGAAGTCATATAGTCAGCCTGATCATTATGTACATTGATCATAAATACAGCTTGTTCAACTGTCGCCGTGTTTACGGTCACAGTATGTTTTACACACCTTCTCTGACATTGATAAGAAAAAAAAAGTCCAATTTAATTATATCAGCTGCTCTTCTGCAGACAAAATCGAATCTACAACATTTACATTTGAGAGAGAGAGAGAGAGAGAGAGAGAGAGAGAGAGAGAGAGAGAGAGAGAGAGAATTTTTTGCGGTAAGCAAAGTCAAATTTTGTGAACAAAATTATTTGTATTTGTCTTGGCCACAAAATCGTAGACCCCCCCCCCCCCCCCCCCCGGCCATCCCCCCTCCCCCCTCCCCCCGACAAGAAACGCATTGTGCAGGCTGCTGGTAACTGACTCAGGGTCCATGTAGTAAATGTAGAGACGTGGGGGCCAGACAGCATGTGCAAAACTGTCTTAGAACCGATATTCGCGTATCTACCAAACACACCTGTGACAAGCAGCACATATTTCAGAACACACTGACAATTCTTTTTTTGTGTTGTTTTTTTGTTTGTGTTTTTTTTTGGGGGGGGGGGGGGGGGGGGGGGGGTATAAAACTGCGATTGTATGACACATGTGATAATCCAGCCCTTTCTACTCAAAAAAAAAAAAAAGAAGACGAGTGGTGTGGACTAACTAAAAACAGGACGTTTCACTGACAAACAGTACCCCGCTCTGCCACAGTCTGATAGCTACGGACAAAGGGCCGAAAACTCTTGGAAGGAAACACGTGTCTTAACCATGCACGTGCTGTTCGGCTGAGAGACACTTGAGCGCACGCTATGAATGATAACGGCCGTTCTAGGAGGGCCATTCTGCGGCCATTTGAAGTGCAGTGTTATTATGGGGGATGGGCCCTCAAAACTGTCCTCTTTCAGTGCTGAGATGCCCCCTTCCCCCAGTTTTTCCCCCCTCTTTTGCATTTTTAAAGACTTAAGAGGGCAATCGATACAGCTGTAAAGTGACCTCAATGCCTTCTTTTCACCGTGCAGAGATGTCAGTTTAGAAGATAACGATTTCTTTTCGTTGTGTGCGAAAATTCTGAGAGGATCATCTCTCTTTAGTGAAGTGTCCATGAGATGAGATTCTTCGATTTCCTTTAGAATTTAGGAGACGACCATCTCTCCTTTGGTGCAGTGTTTTCCAACAGTATTCTTTTTATTTTTTTTTTTTAGGAAATGACCACACACACACACACACACACACACACACACACACACACACACACACACACACGTGTGTGTGTGTGTGTGTGTGTGTGTGTGTGTGTGTGTGTGTGTGTGTGTGTGTGGTCATTTTCTAGACCCAAAACAATCACCGTACACACACACACACACACACACACACACACACACACACACACACATATATATATATATATATATATATATATATGTGTGTGTGTGTGTGTGTGTGTGTGTGTGTGTGTGTAAAACGGTATGATTACTGTCAGCAATGAACGGCATGGAGAAGGTGGAAAGAGCGGGAAGGTTGGAATGAAAACTGTTGGGACAAAGGTGCAAACTCGGGCAAAGGAGGGCTGGCTTGATGGAAATGGAGATGGGGAGGGGCAGGGGATGATAATACTGAGTGTAAGCAAGGGACGAGGAAAAGGTAATGAACACAAAAATTAGGAAAGCGAGAGGGCTGATGAGAGAGAGAGAGAGAGAGAGAGAGAGAGAGAGAGAGAGAGAGAGAGAGAGAGAGAGAGAGAGAGAGAGAGAGAACACAAAACATGCTTTACACAGATTACATACAACCTGGATAGAAAACACATAAAATGCCTACATGTAACGCAAAATAGCCCAGACCAAGTCAATACCACATGAACAGATGTAAACCAATACCGTATTTACAAAACAAGCCGCTATTACAAAGGCGTGAAACAAAATGGGAGATTCAGGAAGACAAAAGGAACCGAATGTAATGCGATGTGATAGGCTGCCACATGAGAGGATCAAACTACAAACATTGCTTAAGAACGGGAAAAAAACGTGAAGAAAGAGTGGAGACAACAACTAATATTAGAAAGTAAACAACGTAAAAAGATTCAATGATAATCATGTTTAATGATTCAGTTAACAAACTGTTTCGTAAAAGAGGAAATCACTGCCCAGCATGTGGGAGTGGAGTTGTCACGTGTCGCACGGAGTAAGAATGTCACCTCAGCGTGGGAGACACACAGAACAAATGTGAAGGATAGGCAAAGAAAAACAGGGAGAAATATCAGACAGCAGGAGAGAGAGAGAGAGAGAGAGAGAGAGAGAGGGGGGGGGGGGGGGGGGGTGAGGAGGTGGAATGGAAAAGGGTGGGATGAGGGAGGGCAAGGTGGGGACAACATGGATGGAGGGTAGAGAGAGTGGGCACCAGGTTGTGGGCAAAGTGGAAGGTAAAACACGTACGATCAAGATGAAAACTGAAAGCCGGAGGAGCGCCATGATCAACGTATTCAACCACATAATGCATCTCAGAGACCAGGTTCTGTACGACACGGTATTAAAGGTGTACCAGTGTTTCCAGCACAGCGTTTTGTGGAGTCTACGTGACTAACATCTCGATAGATCTGTTCCGGGAAAAAAAAAAAAGCGGGGGAGGGGGGAAAGGTAGAGGGAGAGGAAGAGGGGAGGCGGAGGGAGGCGGGGGAGGAGAGAGGGGTGATAAATTGATTTCATCTTTCCTCAGTTTCTGGTGCTAGAACAATACATCTGGAGTCAAATATTTGATTTGAAGCTCGCGCCAGGATAAAACGCTCGGGATATCGACTGTGTGTTACAGGCGCACCGTTTCACACCCAATCTTTGGCGTTTTCTCTCTCTCTGATTGAACTGTTACGGTGACTGATGGGGCAAAGGTGCTTGGGCCGTGCCCACCAGCGGCATCTGTCCCATGAACACGGCGGAAGTCACTCTCGCTGA
>JADBJO010018058.1:17500-22500 GCA_016801955.1 Conus betulinus | reverse complement strand
ATAATAAAGAGTGGAAAACCGAAGAAAAAAACCGTTGTGTGTAACCGGTGTAAGCTAATGACCAAGTTAGTAAGCGAGCTAGTCATGGGCGTATGTAAACATCGGCCATCATCTGCCCCATTGCTTTTGAGTCTCCACCTATAATGAAAGAAGCGCCCCCGATCCCCCAACCCACCCCCAACACGTACCATTTTGCAGAAAATGATCGGCCAAGGCTGTTCGGAGATTTTCCATAAAGAACTGAAACCATTAGGGCCGTTAGTACGGCTCTAACGGTTAAACTAAAAACATCGGGCCATCATCGTGACCCCATTAATAGCAACATACCCAGGCAAAATTTCAGAAATATCGGCCACAGTACCAGCTGTTTTTGAGCTATATCCGAAGACGAAAAAAACCATTACAGGTGTTGGCAGTCGTTGAGTTAACGGCTATAACGGTAGAATCTAAACTAAAACATCAGGGCATAATCCGTAACCAACAAGAACCATACTGCTAATTTTTCACAACAGAAACCGACGCCCACTAAGTTGACTTCTGAGGATCATCCCTAAAAGCAAGAACAAAAGAATACAAGCAGCCCGGATAATGAGCTGCCTCCGTGAGAGAGCCGGATTTAGTAACGGTCCCCCCCCTCTATGTCATAACGGATTGTTAACACCGGAAAAGTGGGGAGATGAGATTGGTATCCATCCGCCAGGCAACCCAGCAATGTGTCAATTTGACCTCGACTGGCACTAAGTTTCAGACAAAGCACATCCAAGCTGTTAGTAACTACGAGCACGCTCGCACGCAAATACCTCCAAAATGGACACGAAAGAGCGTACAGGACTCTGCTTAAAGACGTTTATTAAAGTATAAACGGCTATAAGCACTAAAAATAGGGGCAATGAAGTCATCGTAAGGCCCGAGCACAAAGTTGCGCGATGAACATCTGCAATGTTCAGCAAAAAGAAGTCAGCCACGTACTTTTGAGATAGTCCAGCACAAAAAACCGTCAGGTGGTCACTCCTGGTGATGTGCACGTGCCTTCAGTCTCACAGCTATGGTTTTTCCCCCTCATAACCACGCGTAAACTAACCCCCATCGTAGGATACCGTGTGTGTGTTTCGAGTGAACATACCTGCCAATGTTCGTCAAACGCACATCAACCAAGAATACTTCAGGAGCATTATCATAAGAACAAAAAACCTGGAAGGCCGGTTCCCGTCCATCCCCGCCCGCCCTTTGCTCTCGTCCGCTTAAGCGCCCCTCCGACTTATGTAACGGTACACTAACACAGTTCGGGTTATCATACGGACACCAGTGTGTTTATATAAACAATACCTGCTAGAATTTTCACAATAAATAATCGTGGCCAAGTACGCTTCTGAGAATATTCCACCGATGAAGAAACTACCCACACAACCCGTTACAGCCCATACAGCCCGTCAAGTAGTAGTATGTGGATACGATTACGGGGGTTAGGGCGAGGGGACGGGTCCGGGGTAAAATAAAACATCGCGGCCATCCGTTGTTGACTAACCGATAGTGACCAATTGAAATACGGGCTGCGGCTTCTTGTTACCGTCTGTGCAAAACCAAAGAGCGCCAGTATCGTATTTTTTTTCATGTAGATAATTACCAAAAAGACAAAGCGAAGGACGAAAGAAAAACTAGTACAGGCCGGGTGCAGCCGGTTAGTAAGCGGGCTTGTAACGGTAAACTAAAACATCGGGTATCATCCGGACCCCATATGAACTATACATACAATTTTTTTTAGACTAGATCCGCAAAGTGTCTTCTGAGATTTCTATCGATAGAATGATAACAACCGTTACAGGCGCGTTAGGAAACGTATTCCCTACACTACGGGATAAACTACATACATTCACGCCCATTCTATCCCGGTGTACCATCCCATGAAATGCCAACATACGCTAGACTAAGCGTTTCTGAAGTATGCATGGAGAAGAAGACGAAACAAAAAGAAAGAGGACCGTAAGCACATGGCTCGCAGGCTACAGTGAATGCTCAACACTGGGAAACGATGCGTGTGTCCAGCACAGACCACACGCCGCGATTCAAATGGTAGGTCAGTCCGCCGGCATTGCGGGTTTGCCATGAAAAGGATTGGATGTGATCTCCCGGCCACTAAGCTGGGGACTCGTCTAAGCAGAATTAGAATGCAAAGCTTGGTGCCAGTGGGGTGGTCTAACCAGCGCCATCCCATCCCCCCCCCCCACCCCCTTTCCCCAAAAGGACACCCCGCGCTCCTCATCCCATCTCGGCAAGATCACAGTGCATCCCGGGTGTAAAGTTTGAATGCTCTCACGTGCGTGCACGCCGGAAGTGCCAGACATGACACAAAAAGCCAGAGTTTTTATTGTTTGTACCACAGATAACATACTTATCGAACAAACGTGTCATTCCTCAACCAAGCCCTCACAACGCTTTACCTCCCCACCCCCCCACACTTCGAATACGTTACAACGAACAACACAACACACACACACCACAAACACACACACACACACACACACACATATCATCTCTCTTCTCTCTCTCTCTCTTCTCATATATCTAATATATACATTATATATATTATAAAACACACGGGACTGGCGCGCGTTCAACACCTGTACACATCACAACAAGCGCTTAACGCCGAATCAGTCTTAGGCATGTGGACACGATGTGTATTTACTCGTACTGCGAAACCCACACGGGTATGTAGTCTGATGAAAAACGTAAACTCTTATGTCCCCGTTAACATCCAAACAAAAACCGAAAATGCAAACACGGGGAATGAATAAGCCCCGTCACAAATGTCGAAACCAGTATCTCTCTCGGACAGAAACACACCCCCCCACCCTCAACAAAGGTGATTGCAATCCGGCTATCCGTTTCGCCCCCCCCCCTACCTGTGTGTGCCCCCCAATGCCCCAAAAAAAAAAAGTTAAAAGATCGCAGTCAATTGAATGGGTACCGCATGGCAATGTTTGCTCTGCTGTATTCCATGGTTGTGTGTGTGCCCGTGCGTGGGTGGCGCCGGCTCCCTTTTCCCCCCCCCCCCTTTCTTTTTTATTGTTTTTTTTTTTTTGTTTGTTTTTGGGTTGAGATGGAGAGAGAGAGATGCCTATCTACTGCTACCCTCAGTGCATCTTATCCACCTCCCCCCCCACGCCCGGATAGGAGTTTTTTTCAACATTAGCTGGGTTGTTTTATTTACATGGTTATAAATAACTATTATTTAGTAGTGTTTGTGTTGTTGTTGTTGCTGATGAATGTTGTCCCTGGTGAGGTGTGATGGTTGTTGTTATCAATTTCACCCATCATCATCTCGTAATCACTTTCCCAGAGTTATACTCATATTAAAGGAGAGACAAGAAAAGGAAAGAAAGAGGAGGAATGGGGAAATGGAAACTATAAGATGAAAGGTTACCTACAGGATAACACAATGGATATCAGGCGCTCTACAAACAGACACTCACCACAGAGATTTATTCCAGAGTGACCCACAGACACCTGGCCACGATCAGACAGGACAGACATCACACACCACCGCGCCCCCCCCCCCCCCCTCGAGCATTGCGCGCACACAAACACAAACCACCACAAGTGAGAGAATGTTCTGAGAGAGCCGCGCAAACAGACACGGACAGAGCAGGAGAACGAAGAACCCAGCAGAGCGACAAGAGGCAGAGAAGGAAAGAGAGGGAGAGGAGCCAGGCCAAAGAGACATGAGACAAAAACAGAGAGTCTTACAAAATAAAGAACCCATCGACAACCAGGCACGAGACACCATTGAGAAGAGACGCCGGACAAGAACCCGAATCATAAGGACCCCGAAAGGAAGAGTAGGATAATGAAGGAAATGAGACGAGAAAGGGGAGTGAGGGGCGGAGGGAGAAGGGCGGTGTTAAAGCAGTGTCATCAGCGGAACACAAACTTATACACGGGCGCAATACCCGATCAAGCTGGACCCTGTAAGCAGGAGGCCCCCCTCCGCCCCCTGAGTAGTACACATTGTACACCCCTCAAGGGAAAGACAGACTCCAAGGAGGTGTGCAGGGGGGGGAGAAAGAAATACAAGGCACGTCCGGTCTGCCGTATCGTCAAGCGAAGATGCTGGAAGTTGAATGTGGGGCGTTGCGAGTTAATTCGATACGTTGTGCTGGAGCCGAAGGCAGCTAACCCCCTACCTATTGATATTTACAGAGCACATTGAGAGGTTGTCTCCATATGGCCTTCACCGATCGCCAACACTGCACTGCTTTGACACGACAAGGCCAGGGTCTGCAGACAGCGACGACTGTGAGCACGCAAGTTATGCCAACTACACCTCGTGTTGTAGACACACGAGCGCCGAACGTAATTTCAGATGGCCAGGGGTGTCAGGACACTGACTGTGAGCCTAAATCCTTCCCCCACACTTCCCCTTTACACACCTGCATTGGCCAGCGAATCCAGGTCTCCAGGCGAACGGGCCAGCGTTAGCCAACCTTCTTTCCACCATACTCCATGTTACACAGCCATCGGCAAGACGGCGTACAGGGTGTCAGGAACGTTCCAGGCCACCCGCAGCTCTGCCACACTCTCTTGATACCTCCAGCTCGTGCAGGCGGCAGATAGCCACGGGTCCCCAGGCCTTGCGTAGCTTAGTGAGACCCAGTTTCTCCCACATATAACGCTCTCGTTGCCGCACAACCCACTACCCCCCCCCGACCAGAGTGCCAAGGACTTAGACAGGGAGAACGACCCCCCCCCCCGCACTCCACCTAGTTCTTTCCACAACACCTCCTGGCCACAGGTCGACAACCAGATGAGGCCAGGGGCTCTGCAGGGGTAGCTTCTTTCCAGTGATGGCTAGTCGTGCTGCACCGCATTCTCCGGTTCAAACCGACGGCCGAAAGACGCCATACGGTCGGGTCTCAGGACTGGGGCAGTAGTCGAGACCAATTGTTCCAACTACCTATTCTGTCACCACGGCCAACAGGAAGTATGGCCAGGATCTAGGT
>JADBJO010018058.1:0-2500 GCA_016801955.1 Conus betulinus | reverse complement strand
ATAAGCATACTGTCAATCAGAGAGAGAGTGAGAGCGAAATCTACATTGAGAGAGAGAGAGAGAGAGAGAGAGAGAGAGAGAGAGAGAGAGAGAGAGAGAGAGAGAGATGTACTTGAAATCTATGTATGTATGTATGTATGTATACATGTATGTATGTATGTATGTATGTATGTATGTGTATGTATGTATGTATGTATGTATGTATGTATGTATGTATGTATGTATGTATGTATGCATGCATGTATGTATGTATGTATGAAACAATATGCATGTATGTATATATGTATATATCGCACGTTCTGTTTACTCATATGGCTGTTTGTGCCAAACTGTACCATACAGCAGAGAGAGTACCAGTAGTACATGATAGCGTATGAGTGAGTGAGTGATGAGTGTGTGTGTGTGTGTGTGTGTGTGTGTGTGTGTGTGTGTGTGTGTGTGTGTGTGTATGTTATGTCTCTCTCTCTCTCTCTATCTCTCTATCTATATATATCTATATATATATATATATATATATATGTGTGTGTGTGTGTGTGTGTGTGTGTGTGTGTGTGTGTGTGTGTGTGTGTGTGTGTGTGTGTGTTGTGTGTGTGTGTGTGTGTGTGTGTGTGTGTGTGTGTGTGTGTGTGTGTGTGTGTGTGTGTGTGTGTGTGTGTGTGTGTGTGTGTGTGAGTGAGTGAGCAGCGAAAGAATGAGGGCAGAGAAATGGATGGAGAAGTTCTTTAAATACGCGGTGGGAACTGCAGAATGTGAGTCGCCCCTTGGGGACAATGCTAAACCTACATCATTTTTTGTCCTGTATCCCCCGACTATCCCATCGACGACCCCACCAGTCTCGACGTCCGGAGTTGTCCTACACTCCGTCTTCCTGCTCCAAGAGGGTTCCTATGTGTTGACACTCCATAAAACATTCAGACTGACAGGCACAATACGTCATCCAGCGGGCTACCGCCAGTCGCAAGAAAAAAAACAAGACCGTACGCGGCAGACACAGAGGATTTGCGAACGAACAGTTCGATGTATATATTTCAAGAAAAAAAAAGTCAAGCAAAGACAAGATGGGAAAAAGAAGAAAGAAAGAAACACGGGTCCAGGCTTTTCACAGGAAAGCCTAAGTGAGACTGCAACCCGTCATCTATAATACAAAGTACTCATGGCAGAAGACTTTTGCTCGGACAGTGGTGATGCTGTGTGATGCCTCAAAATTGGTACACATGGAGAAAAAAAGAAGCGCATGAAAACAAACCAGCAAACTCTCTTGTTGTCCTGGCAAACGTGCTTTGTGTTCAGTGTGTATGTTTATAGTATGTTCATGGAAATAAAACTGTTTAAGCCAAACCAACAAACAAAAGGACTAACGGAAAAAAAGAAAACTTCCCTTCAAAAGGCGGTGGAGGTCACGTGGTGCGGTTCCTCCCACCCATCCCAACCCACAGCATCCTAATCCGACCCCACGTGTAGAGGACACAGACATGAACACATACGCTCACACACGGAGACATTAATATCTGATCGGGGTTGTTATAGCCTTTTGATCTTGATCATTGTTACACTGACGAACAGAAACAGATGTACGTAATTTCAGAACGTAGGAAGAAGAGACAGCAGAAACCAACGGTATGGAAACGACAACGAAAGCACGGACGTACAAACAGCACGAAGACAGACTGTTGAAAAATACAGTAGATGAATAAAGTTAGTGACAGCTACTTAGCTCGGACTTTCACCCAAGGAACTACTACTGTCCTTGCCTTTACCCCCCCCCCCCCCCCCCCTCCCCCTCAAATCCTGTGAACCCGAGAGAAGCCGCCTGCCTCAACTTAGGGACAGGAAGGGGGGGGGGGGGGGGGGGGGGGAGGAGGAGTGAATCAACAGTGGAAGGGATGAGTGAGGAGGAGGTAGAGAGGTGAGCAGCGAGAGTACAAATTATCCCGGGCGGTTAATTCCTGTGTACGACATGGACGTTGTCTAGGTCGTTGATTTAGAGCCAGCTGCTAGTCCCCTTTGTCAGTGGATCACTTGCTAATAGCTTACTGAAACGAGCATAGTTTTTGTTCTTTCTTACTACTTGGAGGGGGTGGGAAAGGCAAAACACACAAACGCAGACTGCAAAGCGAGTAGTTTATTCCGCTGGCTTACAGGAAAAAAAGAGAGAGAGAGAGAGAGTAGAGAGAGAGAGAGAGGAGAGAGAGAGAGAGAGAGAGAGAGAGAAGAGAGAGAGAGAGAGGGAGAGATGTGTGTGTGTGCATGTGTGTGTGTGTGTGTGTGTGTGTGAGAGAGAGAGAGAGAAGGAGAGAGAGAGAGAGAGAGAGAGAGAGAGAGAGGGTATTTCTTGATGTAGGAGAGCAGTGGTACAGATTTCTTTTACATCCACACAGATGTCATCTATCCATCACGGCTTCTTCCTGTGCACGTTTTCTCCCGTTTCTTTTCTTTTCTGTTATTTACCTTTCTCCTCTTCCCCCCCCCCCCCCCTCCCACTTAAGGAGCGAATGGATGC
>JADBJO010018057.1:22500-36187 GCA_016801955.1 Conus betulinus | reverse complement strand
ATGCATAAGAGAAGGAGACCATACAGAAGACAGATACAGAGAGAGACAGAGGAGACAGAGAGACAGAGATAGAGTCCGACGGCTACTATAACCTCACGGTTCTAAGAATATTCTTTTAAAAAAAATCAAAGTGAACTTTTCAAATGGTTGTCTGCCCATTGTACAAACGTTTCGTATGACACAGCCTCTTTCAAAATTTTTTTTGGCAACAATTTCACTTTTACAAACCTTTTATAGACATAGATAAAGATGGGAATGTGTAATTATGATTATTATTATTATTATTATTGTTTGTTGTTGATTGTTGTTGTGATCATCATTATTATTATCATTATTAATGAATAACTTATATATTTCCTATTCCGCGTGCTACAGACCCAAGCTTTCAAGCTGTTTTTAAAACAATCCACACTAGTTCACGACACGGTGGCTGCCTACCTGGTTAGTCGCCGCCTGAATATCTGTGCCAGCTGGCGCTTCATTCAGTCGTTTCCCGTGACAATCCCTGTCAATGTCGTTTTCACTCCTCATTATTTCCTTTCTTTTCTTTCTCCTTACTAATTTCTTTCCTTTTCCATTTCTCCATTTATATTTCTCTCTCAGGCAGGGCCCATAGCCCATAATGCAACGTGGGGTCATCCATACTAACGGGCCAAACTGGCCTTCTCCTTCTCTTCTCTTCTTTCCGAAAGTTGTGTTATCGGGATTTTAAAACGCGTGTTGCCAGATATGTAATGCGTGCGTTGCACACGGAACACGTCCTCCCTCAATCCCTCGTTTTCTAGTCTCATTTCAACAGGACTGTATAGGAACTGGAGTCAGACCCCCTCCCCCCCTCCCCCCTCCCCCCCCGCCCCCTCCCCCCCTCCCCCCCCCATCCCCCCCACCCTCGCCCTCCCCTCCCTGAACCGGCCCGGCAAGATCCGGCGAACATTCGTCCCGCAACACCCAGGATCGCGCGAGTCCGACGCTCTTACACCTCTGAGATTCCAAACGAAAATAGCCCCTATAGTGAGAGCTGACAGCAGAGCAGAATCATTTCGAATGCGTCTGTTCCGGCCGGCCCTTCACTCTCACATTTCTCAGGCGTGCCAGGACCACACGCAGGTCATGCATGATTCCTTATGGGTTGTACCCCCTTGACTGTAAGAAACAGACAAATCAAAGTCTTTGTTATGAGACTTTGTACCAAATGGGTACCGAAAATCAAATACAGCAAAGGCGAGTTCCGTAGCAGTGGAGAACAAGATTTGCAAAGCATATAGAAGTCGTACTCCCAGTTTATCTTCCTGAAAAACGTCACGATCAAGCATGTGTCATAATGTATTTTGACGTCACAATCAAAAAGCATGTGTGAATCACTAATACATATTCGTCACTGAGATATTCCATAAAGAGAAAAAACCGCGCTTTGGGCCTGTTTTATAACCGTAGTTAACGGCATTCTGGTATAAATAGAACATCAGGCATCATCCGGGAGACCATAATGGAACATACCCAGAAATTTTCAAAAAGTATCGCCCAGAAGTTTTTTGGTCGGAGCGAGTGGAACACTCTTTGGACCACGGACAGACAACACAGGCCAGACAGGACACAACAGCATTCAATCATTTTCTTCCCGTTCCCCCCATTGTCAAGTGCTCCTGCCCTGTTCTATAAGAACTTGGAGTAGGCCTACAACAAGCGGGGAAGAAAAAACATGATCAAAGTGCACGCAAGAAAATACGAAACGGCAACCTGTTGACCCATCCGCCTTGTCTACTCATGGACATCACTATCGGTTCGGTCATTGCAGGGTCTTCACTCGTCGGGTATTTCAACGCCGACCTGACAGTACTGTTCGGCTGCTGGTTGGTGTTGCTACAAAAATCGTGATGTGTGTGTGTGTGTGTGTGTGTGGTATGTGGTGGGTTCCCCATGTACGTGCATGAGCGTGCATGTATGCCATTGTCAACAACTTGAAAGGTTATATATTTCGCTATTTGGGAGCGCGCTACCCCCGTGCGAGCATCTGGTCCCTGCAGCATGCGCCACGCATGCTATAGGTGTGATTGCGCACACCGCGCACGTTCGTGCGCGTTCGTGCCAGCGCGCACGCTGCTACTCCTCGCCCGTTCCATTGTACTCTGGTATGATTTCCAGGGATATTTGCATCACATCAGTACAGCCAAGCCGTTACACGGTTTTTTTTTTTTGCTTTTCCTTTTCTTGTGTTTTTGTAATTGCATTCCCTTCAGTAATTTTTCCTCCCCTTTCATGAATAAATCACACCAAAATGCATCACAACGGCTCGGGCAAACCCAAGTCAGTACTAGTGGGCGGTTTTGGTCCTCGGTCCCCCTGTGCAGGCAGTCAGTCCAATAACGGTGGCACGCCAGGCCTGGTTGGCAGCTACTGAAAGGTTGCCGTGTGCGATGGCAAGCTGCCTTTCATGGTCACTGACGGGGCTCCTTGCTGCCAATCCTGCCTCGCCATCCCCACCCAACACGTTCCTGTTTTCTCCTCCGTCTCACGCCCCTCTCAGCGCGAGCATCACAAACCTCGCGAGCACGTCACATGCCGGCCCAGAACTATCACGTACACTCGAAAGAGGCCTCCTCATCTCTCCCTTCCCTCCTCTCTCCGCCGCCACGGGCAGATTCGCCGAGTCAGGGACGTATTGTCAACCCTACATCTTCGCGCCCGTGTCGTTATCTACGGGTGTTGGTTCGTGTCAAAGACTTGCATCTATTTAGATCCATTTCCCTCTCCTCCTACCCCCTCCTCCCCTCTCCCTCCTTCCCTCCCTTCCCTCCTTCCCCCCCCCCTCCCGCCCTCCCCCCCCCTCTCCTTCCCCCTTCCCTTCCCCTCCCTTTCCATCCCCTTCTTCCCCCCCTCCCCCCTCCCCCCCCCGCCATTCCCTCCCTCCCCTCCCTCCCCCCCCCCCACCCCCCCCCTCTTCCCTCCTCCCCCTCGCCCCCTCCTTCCCCCTATTTCCCCTTCCCCCTCCCCCCGATTCCTTCCCTCCGCCCCCCCTTCCATCCCCCCCCCTCCCCCCTTCTCTTCCACCTCCCTCCCTCTCCCTTCCCCTTCCCCCCCCCCCCTTCCCTTCCCTATTCTCCCTAGTTCCCATTTTTCCCCCCCCCCCCCCCCCACATTTCCCTCCTCCCCCCCCTTCCCCCCCCCTCTCCCCCTCCCTTCTCTTTCCCCATTCTTCCCCATTCCTCTCCCCTCCCATTTCCTCCCTTTTTCCCCCCCCCTCCGCCCCCCCCTTTCCTCCCTTCCCTCGCCCCCTTTCCCCCCCCCCCCTCCCCTATCCCCAAGATTTCTTTCCCCCCCCCCTCCCCTCCCCCCCCCCCCCCCTCCCCCCCCACCCGCCCCCCGGCCCCCCCACTGCCCACACTCTCCCACATACACACACCTTCCCCTTCCCGCCATTTCCCATGAAAATCTTTCTTTTATTGTTATCTTCAGACACCAGCCCACCCGTGGCTGTGCGTTAGTGTTCGGGACCCCAGCACGGATCCCGTTGGCTCGATCCCCGTCAGAGCTATTTTATTTGTGACGATCTTTTCAGTCCATGGCTGGCTTTCCTATGCAGAATTGAGGCTCAACTGGGAAACCCCCCCCCCCCCCTGTGGCATATAGCAGTTCGAGCTTTTATCATTTAAATCCACTTACTGGAAAGGATCTGTGCAAAGTGTCTGCTGTCAAATTTCTCAATTCTTTCCGACCCAACACTGCAGCGGGCCTGAATCTGTCGGTCCTGGTTGACCGGCACCAAGACTATAATACAGCAACCCCAGGATACAGGCCAGTTTCCACCTCGGTGCTGGAACGCCACAGCATCTCTCGGCTTTCCGTCATCTCATGCTTCATCATAAGCCATACTCAGCCCATTCCCTAAAATTTCCGCCCGTGCCCTTCATGCTTGCTCTCATGGTGACCTCAGTGTTTAATTTCCTCTCACCACGCTCCCTGGCCCAGCGGTGGGTTTGTGTTGGTGATCACCAGTGTCGGCAGATTCATCAGGACTGTCGTTGGAACGGACTGGTCGTGTCCTTCGCAGGATGGCACTCAGCTCATTGCTGGCTCTGGACTGTGGCAATCATCATGCTGGGGCTCTGCGACTGGCGCATAATCATCAATGAAATCACGGCTCTGTGACTGGGCAATCATCATTGCTGACTCTGTGGACTGGGCAATCACCACGCAGACGGCTCTGCTGACGACTGGGCAAAATCACTCATCTCTGACTCTGTGACCTGGGCAATCATCACGGCTGTGACTCTCACCATGCTGACTTGGGCAATCAAGCATATCACATGCTCGCTCTGTGACTGGGCAATCATCATCCATGCTGGGCTCTCGTGACTGGGCATATTATCATGCTGACTGGGCTCTCAGCTAGTCTGGAGTGGGAAATCACATGCTGGCTCTGCGACTGGGCAATCATCATGCTGGCTCTGTGACCACTGGGCAATCATCATGCTGACTCTGTGACTGGGCAATCAATCATCATGGCTGATGGGCAATCATCATGCTGGCACCGGCACTGTGACTGGGCAATCATCATGCTGGCTTTGTGACTGGGCAATCATCATGCTGGCTCTCTGATACTGGGCAATCGTTATCATCACGGGATTAAGTAGGTGGTGTCCTTAGTATGTTGATTCGTAGCTTAGCAACCATCACCGCAAACCACTGACCACTGAACTGATTCAGCAGTGATGCAGTGTCTCCTCCGGTGGGTTGCCTCATGACACGACCTGACATTGATTGCTCTTTGTGGATTCACCGGGGCGGTGCCGGGGGGCGCGATGGGACAACCGCCCAGGTGTGGCTATGGAACGGGGCGATGTGGAATGAGGGGGGTGGGGGGTGGGGGGGTGGGGGGGTGTGGGGGTGGGTGGAGAGGGTTGGGGGGCCACTAGTAGTGGCGAAGAAGTATTGGGACTGAACGAAAAAACGAAAACGAAGAAAAAAAACAACTTTCTTCAACGCAAGACTTCAGCTCACTTACCAAGGACTCCTTTCCAAAATCTCTTACTTGAAAAAAAAAAAACAAAACAACAACAACACAAAAAAAAAAAAACGTCAATGTTCACCACAAAAAAAGTAACAGAATGAATGAAAAAAAAAACAACCTAAAATACAAAACACAATTTTCGTGTGATATTAGTGATCGATTTCGTCGAGTTGCTCTGAAATTTTGACGATCCAAATGATAATTCTTCACTGGTTGTGGCGCCGGGTAGTCCTTTGGGAAACAGGCGCTGAAAGGAAACCAGGAGTAACTGAGTTACGAAACTTTTGTCCCCGAAACGATATCTGGCATAAGCGTTAAAATCTTGATGAGCATTATTACGATGTGGCGATCAATGAGTAGTCAGTGCTCTCTGTATTGTCATTCGACTGAAGGTCGGCCACAGAGCCTCGTGCCACACGCTTAGGATGTCAACCATAAGTAATTCATGCCAGTTTTATTGTTAAGCCTCATGTCAGTGGTCAAAAGCAAGACAAACATTGATACCAAAAGAAAATTGAATTTATGGTGTGTGACTGACATTTTTGATCATGGACATGTCCGAAGGGAAATTACAAATAGATTTTATTGACTAAGTTCACATAAATGATGATTTCGTACCAAGTTACTTCCATGGCGACATATCAGAGTGCTAAACAAGATCATGACTAATATTGTATGAAAATCATTTTCATGATTTTAACCTATAAACCTGTGGTGGGCACACGAGTAACCTGCACAGCTGAGTGAACGAAAGCTAGGTGTTTCCTCCGCGATGGATACATTCAAGTAACTCTGGCAAGAGGTGTAGGCCGATATGGATAATGCAGAGTCGTACATCCTCATTCATTTTAATGAAGTAATGGAATCCATCTTCTGTTGCCATAGTTTCCGTCTGAGGGTTTATACTAAAGAACCTTTTTAAGCATTTACAAACCCGCCTTTGCTCAGTCCACTACACTCCCGTTTGCCTCTCTCCTTCTCCCCCTCCCCCCCCCCCCCCCCCCCCCCGCCGCCCTCTCCTCTCTCCTCTCTTCTTCCCCCCCCCCCCCCTTCTCGTCTCTCTTTTTGTCGTGTCTGTCTATCACACAAACACTGCAGCAGCAGCTGCTGCTCAGCAGCTGCAGCAGCAAGCAGCAGTAGCAGCAGCAGCAGTGTACCACGTGCCTTACGCCTACCCAAGACTGTACAATGTAAAATCATATTACTTTTTTCACGCGTTCACTCGTCTCTGGGCTATACTGGGTAGTTAATAATTTTGTTACTGTTTCGTGTGGTTGACGTTTTTGAGGTTTGATACTGTCAGAAAACATAACCCCTGTGAATGACTAATGCCGAAGAATTTAGGACCATTTTTTTGTTGATACTTACAAACAAAAAGCGATGGTGCGCATGTTTATCCTCCGTTTTGGACCAGACCTCCCACGCCAAAGAGGACCTAACACTGACCGAGAGTGATTTCATGATCATCCAATCGCATCATTGTTCGTCGAACAAGCCACATATTTATTTTTGTAAAGAAGTCTTCTTAAAACGAAGAAAGGACAACCGAGTACAATCAAGATCAGACAGCATCGACGAACGAAAAGAGCTTGTTTATCAAAAGTCAGACTGAAACAAACAAGCGAACAAAACAAAACAAAAGCAAACTAGGCGAGGAAGTAATTCCTCAAGCATCCCTGCAGAAAAAAACAAAACCTTGACGGGAGCTGTGGCAGGAGTAATGTAAATACGGGGTTTTTTTTTATTTCCTGTGTGTGGATTCCAGTCGTCTCAACTGCATTGTGACCGGACAAGTAAAAACAGAACGCCTGAAAGAAAATACAAGCTTTTTTTTTTTTAATGTACAAAGGACCCACCTCTTGTGGATATACATGTTCAGCTGTATTTAATAACCATAAACAATTTCACGCCTAATGACTAGCAAGTTAAAAAGAAAAAAAAAAGCGTGCTGGAAACATAAAGAAAGAAAATAATCTTATTTCCCTTGAAAAAGGTCGCAAATATCATCGCTGAAAAGGTCTGTAATTCTTTATACTAATAGGCGACTTTTCTTGCCTAAAAAGGCATCTGATTCAACTTTAAAAAAAACAAAACAAAAAAAAAAAAAAAGGCCAAATCGCCCCCCCCCCCCCCCCCCTGCCCCCCCTCCTCCCCCCCCCCTCCCCCCCCCCGCTCACTGCCCCCCCCCCCCCCCCCCGTCCCCCCACCCCCCCCCCCCCTCAAATCCTCCCCCCCCCCCCCCCCCCCCCGTCCCCCCCCCCCCCCCCCCCCCCCCCCCTCCACCCCCCTCCCCCCCCCACCCCCCCCCCCCCCCCCCAAATCCTTCCCCCCCCCCCCCCCCCCCCTCCCGCCCCCACCCCCCCCCCCCCCCCCCCCCTCCCCCCTCCCCCCCCACCCCTCCCCCAGTCCCCCCCCCCCCCCCTCCCCCTCCCCGCCCTCCGCCATCAACCAAATCTCCCCCCCCCCCCACCCCCCCCCCCCAAAATCCCGCCCCCCCCCCCCCCAAATCCAAAATAAAATCTCCCCCCCCCCTCAAAGCTCCCCCCCCCCCCCCCCCCCCTCCCCCCCCCCTCCCCCCCCCTCCCCCCCCCCCCCCATCTCCCCCCCCCCCCCCCCCCCCCCCCCCCCCCCCCAAACCCCCAAAAATTTCTCCCCCCCCCCCTCCCCCCCCCCCCCCTCCCCCCCCCCCCCCCCCCTCCCCCCCCCCCCCCCCCCCCCCCCCCCCCCCCCCCGCTCTCCCCCCCCCCCCCCCCCCCCCCCCCCCCCCCCTCCATCCAACCTCCCAAAATCCTCCCCCCCGCCCCCCCCCCCCCCCCCCCCCCCTTCCTCTCCCCCCCAACCCCATCTCCCCCGCCCCTCCCCCCCCACCCCCCCTCCCCCCCCCCCTCCCCCCCTCCCCCCCCCCTCACTCTCCCCCCCCCCCTATCTGCCACCCCCCCCCACCTCCACCCCCCCCCCCCACCCCCAAATCTCCCCCCCCAACTCTCCCCCCCCCCCCCCCCCACCCCCCCCCCCCCCCCTCCCCCCCCCCCCCCCCCCCCCCCCCCCCCCCCCCCCCCCCCCGCTCCCCCCCCCCCCCCTCCCCCACCCCCCCCCTCCCCCCCTCCCCCCAAATCTCCTCTCCCCCCCCCCCTCCTATCCCACCTCCCCCCCCCCCTCTCCATCCCCTCCCCCCCCCCCCCCCCCCCCCCCCTCCCCCCCCCCCCCCCCCTCCTCCCCCCCCGCTCCCCCCTGGTCCCCCCTATCCCTCCCCCCTCACCCCCCCCCCCCCCCGCCCCCCCCCCCCTCCCCCCCCCCCTCCTCCCCCACCCCCCCCCCCCCGCCCTCCCCCCCCCCCCCCCACTCCCCAAAATTCTCCCCCCGCCCCCCCCCCCCCCCCCCTCCACCCATCCTCCCCCCCCCCCCCCCCCCCCACCCCCCCCTTCCCCCCCATCCTCCCCCCGCCCCCCCCCCCCCCCTCCCCCCATCCCCCCTGTCCCCCCCCCCCCTCCCTCCCCCCCCTCCACCCCCCCTCCCCCCCCCCCCCCCCCCCCCCCCCCCCCCCACTCCCCCCCCTCCCCCCGCAAATCTCCCCCCCCGCCCCTACTCCAGCCATCTCGCTCCCCCCCCCCCCCCCACCCCCCCCTCCCCATCCCCTGCCCCCCTCCGCCCACATCTAAATCTAATATCAATCTCCCCCCCCCCCCCCCCCCCCCAAGCTAAATATCCCCCCCCCCCCCCCCCCCCACGTCCCTCCCCCCCCCCATCTCCCCCCCCCCATTCCTCCCCCTCCCTCCCCCCCCGTCCCCCCTCCAGACCTTCCCCCCCCCCCCTCCCTCCCCCCCCCCCCCCCCCCCCCCCCCCCCCCCCCTCTCTCCCCCCCCCCCCCCCTCCCCCCCCCCCCCCCCCCCCGCCCCCTCCCACCCTTTACCTACACACACCCTCCACCAACCTTTCTTCAACATTAATTTTGATTGGCTCTCCCTTTTCCTCGCAAAGTGCCACGCACGGGGGTGTAGGGGGATGAACCTCCCTGCACATGGATCCCAGTGTAGCGGTACCTGGTACATCTTGTGGGAGTGGTTGTTAATCCCGGGCTGGTCTCGCTTCGTTGTGTAGACGTCAATGTGAGCGTCTTGTCTACATCCCAGAGCACGCAGGAGTATGTCATATTCTCATATGCTCATTCATACGCCGCGTTAGCCGAGCTGTTTCGACGCCTCGCTGGTACTGATAGGATTGATATTAATTACTCTGATTTGGGGAGTGTTCACTTCTAGAGCAGTTTGCTTCTATGCTTTAAGTTGGCTTGGCAGTAATCATGTGTCCCTTAATCCGCAGGTCGATGTGTGCTGGGCCGTATTGACATGATGCAGAAGAAGAAATTCCACCCCGACCCCCCCAGTAAGAACGCTTCTGTAATAATGTTTTCGCACTTTATCCTGAAACGATTAACACCACAGATCTCTCGTTGAAGCCCCAATAAAAGTTAAATTTAGATAAACAGTGTCTGCATAGTTAGATGTATATCGTCATGGCAGTGTCAGAGACACCAGGATTCACCTCAAACATCCAACGAAAATTAAATAGCCTTTTATTGCCTACCATTACTCTTTCCACAACGAGAGCACTCACTATAACATCGACTGTTTTGACACGAAACAATCTACCATATCTGTCGTCCCTCGCTTCTGCGTTCTGTGGCATTGCTCCACTGTTATTGATTCTTTTGCCTGACATTGCTAGGACTGGCTACCAGCAGCTAGGCTGGGTCAGTTGTGCAACAACGACTCACCGTGTTCCGAGTTCCCCCCCCCCAAAAAGGCGAAATCTGCCCTCGGCAGGGGGTCAGAAATATTTTCATTCTGGTGACTTTCAGCTGAAATTTATACGGATCATTTCGTTTCGTTTACTACAGATTTATTACTGAAACAAAAACAAAACACAAACAAACAAACAAAAAAAAACCAAACAAACAAACAAAAAAAAAAAAAAAAAAAAAAAAGTAAAAAAGAAAAAAAAAGCACTCTCCACGTGTGCACCTTCTTTTAAATGTGTGTGTGTGTGTATGTATGTGTGTTTTGTGTGTGTGTGTGTGTGTGTGTGTGTGTGTGTGTGTGTGTGTGCCTTACATCCACTTCCGGCAGCGCAGGTCGGCCGTTTGACAACAGTCCCACAGTCACAATCACCGCCGACCGCTCGAAGTCTGCTGGGCAAACGCGTTTCCAATGAAGCTTGGAGCGCTTCCTGCTTAAAGCAAAATGGCGGCTAGCTTTTCAGCGTCTTTCTCTCTGTTCGGGTTTCGTTCTTCAAGAACGTGATTGACCTTCAGGACTGGAGACTAAATAAACAATCAGTCGGAGCATGCAGGAATGTTATCGTCTGGATTCTAAGTCCAAACTGAATTTGCAAGTGACTTTAGTGACCACGAGAGAAAGGGAAAAAGTGAATGAGAGGGAAAGAAAGGAGAGCCGCAAGGGAAGTAATATGCAGCCTTTCAGTGCAATGCCACTTGCAATACAGGTTGAAAAAAAGCTTTAGCAGCAGCAGCAGCAGCAACAGTAGTAGTTAGTAGTAGTAGTAGTAGTAGTAGTAGTAGCAGCAGCGGCAGCAGCAGCAGCAGTAGTAGTATAGTAGTGCTATTTTGTTATTGTCAGTATTATCGTCATGATCATCATGATCATCCTCATCATCCTCATCGTCGTCGTCGTCGTTGTTGTTGTGGTTGTTGCTGATGCTCTTCTTCTTCTTCTTCTTCTTCTTTTCTTCTTCTTCACTTTTACTATCATTGAGATGATTATGATGATGATGATGATGATGACGACGACCGACGACGACAATGATGATGATGATGACGACGACGACGACGACGACTACGACGCACGACAACAACGACGATGATGATGATGATGATGATGATGATGATAATGATGACGACGACGACGACGACGATAATGATGATGATGATGATGATGACTATTTTATTATCATTTTTGGTTTCAAAGCGAGGTGACTAAAGGCGGAAATTGAGGCAAATTTTCAAAAGAAAGTTTTTAGTTCCGCAAGACAATCCACACAGATAACAGGACTGTATTCTGTTTGTCTCGATTGTCTTGGGGAACTGATAACCTTCCTTTCTAAAATTCATCATCATCATCATCATCATCATCATCATCACCATCATCATCATCATCATTACAATTACAATTAGTATCATTACTGTTGTTGTTGTTGTTGTTACTTAATCTTTGTAAATCTACTTTCACTTTTTGTTTACTTTCATTTGAATGCAAAAGTGAAATGCACTACTTTGTGTCACCGAATTTGTTGGCCTGAACTTGATATAACACGGTGTGGAAGTTGTCGCCATCATCAAAAGCGATGAGCGGCAAGATCGCCCAGGCCACTGGCGACGCCATGTTGCTGACACTATCATAGGGCCATTAATGTGTCCTGCGGCCAATAGAAAGCGCTGTGGGCCATCAGCCAATAGAAAGCGCTGTGGGCCATATCACTGCTAGCTGTGTTTGTCCACAGTACGCAGACCGTGACGTTTTAAACTGCGAAGGTCGTCATGGCACCAAGGAACGCTGTTTACACACAAGAAAAATTTTAAGTGCTTTAAGCCTCTTGTGAGAACTAGATTATCACGTCACTAAAACAAACAAAACAAAAACAAAACAAAAAACAAACAAAACAAACAAAACAAAAACAAAACAACAACAACCTCCCCCCACACACACACACACACAAATCAAACAAAAAACAAAACAAACAAACAAACAAAATTTCTCAGACAGTTGCATACTCATGCCTTCAGCACTGGTGCTCCGGTGCTACCCATTTCACATCACTCCTATTCCAAGACAACACGCTTCTAACGAACAGGGAAAATCTCTCTTCCTCTCGCTCTCTCTCTCTCCCTCTTCTCTCTCTCTCTCTCGTCTGTGTGTGTGTGTGTTGGTGTGTGTGTGTTGTGTGTCATGCTCAGACAGTCCCCAAACCTCATCAACAAAAACCTCTCTCTTGGGTGAGGGGTCTGGTCTGGGGGGGACTCGCTGTTGTCTCACCACTTGAGAATTTTCTTTTAAGTTCCCTCGCTCCTGACTCTCAACTCTCTCCAGTCTCCCAATCTCTCTCCTCGCCATTCCCTCACTCCCAATCGTCAGAAAAATCCCGCTCACCTAAAATTTCCCTCCGTGTCCAAACAAGAGTTCCCCCCCTCCTGTTCTCGCCTCTCTCTCTGTCTCCCTCCTGTCTCTCCACAATATCTCCTAACCTTTACCCCTCCCTCTTGAATGTCTCCCCTTTTCTAGCACATCTCCGCTCTCCTCTGTCCCTGGTGTCTCGTTGTCCTCTCTGGTGTGTGTGGTGTGTGTGTGTGTGTGTGTGTGGGTGTGTGTGTTGACACAGACAGTGCTAAGGTTAAAAAAACAAACACAAACAAACAAACAAACAAAAACAGCTGACTGGGTTTGGGTGAGGGTGACTGGCTAGTTTTGAAACTGACCACTGGGAGAATTTTTTTTTAAGTTCCCAAGTAAACTGACTTCTGAAACCGACAACACATTTTCAACAGCTTCCTCAAGTTAAAGTTTATAATCTGTCCTATCTGTGCACAACAAGATGTGTTCCACCGTCAATGTTTCTCGCATGCTTGTTTGATATCTCTACAATATCTCCTAACTGGAAAAGTTCAATGTTTGCTTGAATGTTAAACTAAAGATGAGCTTTTCTTAAGGACAAAAGTCTCCTCACATTGTCTTGTCATCTGTTGAAATCGTTGTCTTGTCTTCTGTTGTAATCGTTGTCTTTGTCTTCTGTTGTAATCGTTGTCTTGTTTTCTGTCGTAATTGTAATTGTCTGTCTGTCATCTTGTTGTAATCGTTGTTTTGTCTTCTGTCGTAATTGTTGTCTTGTTTTCTGTCATAATTGTTGTCTTGTTCTGTCGTTCTTGTCGTCTATTGTGGTAATGTTGTCTTGTCTTCTGTGTAATTGTTGTCTAGTTGTCTAGTCTTATGTTGTAATTGTTGTCTTGCTTTCTGTCGTAATTGTTGTCTTGTCTTCTGTGGTAATTGTTGTCTTATCTTCTGTCTTAATTGTTGTCTTATCTTCTGTCATTATTATTGTCTTATCTTCTGTCATTATTGTTGTCTTATCTTCTGTCATTATTGTTGTCTTATATTGTTGTCTTATCTTCTGTCATTATTGTTGTCTTATCTTCTGTCATTATTGTTGTCTTATCTTCTGTCTTAATTGTTGTCATGATTTTGTCGTAATTGTTGTACTGTTTTTTCGTCATATAATTGTATTGTATTGTTTTTCGTAATAATTATTGTATTGTATTTCGTATGATGATTTTTTTCTTGCCTTCTGTCGCAATTGTTGTATTGTTTTCTGTCGTAATTGTTGTCTTGTCTTCTGCCATAACTGTTGTATTGTTTTTCGTAATAATTGTTGTATTGTTTTCTGTCATAATTGATGTATTGTTTTTCGTAATGATTTTTGTCTTGTCGTCTGCCTGTCATAATTGCTGTCTTGTCTTCTGTCATAATGGTTGTCCTGTCTTCTGTCGTAAATATTCTCTCTCTTCTGTCATAATTGTTGTCTTGTCTTCTGTCATAATTGTTGTCTTGTCTTCTGTCGTAATTGTTGCATTGTTTGTGTCATAATTGCTGTCTTGTCTTCTGTTGTAATTGT
>JADBJO010018057.1:0-15000 GCA_016801955.1 Conus betulinus | reverse complement strand
TCCTTTTATAGGGGGGTCTTAAGGTCACTACACAGTCAAAACCCTTTCATAACGAAATGTGTCATTTAATGGAAAATCATTTTACAGTCCAATCCACCTGTAACGAATCTTTTCTTTTTAATGCGGTCTTCGAGGACAGATCATCATACATTTAAACCCCTCTTTGACGAATCTTTTCTTTGTAAACGGGTCTTCATTGATAAATAATTTCAACAGGTTTAAAACCCTCTATAACAGAGCTTTGTGTGTGTGTGTGTGTGTGTGTGTGTGTGTGTGTGTGTGTGTGTGTGTGTTGTGTGTGTGTGTGTAGAGAGAGAGAGAGAGAGAGAGAGAGAGAGCGAGAATATGAGGAGGAGATCTTAGAGAGAGAGACACAGGAGAGAGAGAGAAAGTGGCAGAAAAACTAATCTTATCTAGACAAAGGTGGTGAAGAAAAAAGGAGAAAGTGGCAGAAAGTTCGTTTGAAAAGAAGAGGAAAAAAAAATGGTGGGGTTTAAGTGAAAAGAAGAAGAAAAAAAAAAAAATGTGTGGTTTTAAGTTTATACCAATGTCGAATACATGTGTGTGTGTGTGTGTGTGCGTGCGTGCGTGCGTGTCGTGTGTGTGTGTGCGTGCGTGCGTGTGCGTGCGTGCGTGTGTGTGCGTGCGTGCGTGCGTGGTGCGTGCGTGCGTGTGTGGGTGTGTGTGTGTGTAAAAGAGAGGCAGTGTGAGTGGAATGTTGTATTCCGTCAAATATCAAGGACAGTTTCGTCGCGCAGAAAAACGTACAGAGTACTGCTCTAACACGACAAATAAAACAAACACAAAGAGCTTAGAATCACGCAGCTTGAATATTTCGATAGACAGAAAGCTTGAGGAAGACCATACGGTTTTTAGAAAAAATCTGTCTGCGTCGGAGCTTTGCAACTTGGAGAGTCAGGTTTGCCGAATGATGTGAAAAAGCCATGCTCTGCTTTCTGACACTTCGCTTTTTTTTTTTTTTTTTTTTTTTTTAAACTATTTTTTTTTCTTTCTTTTTCTTTCTTTCTTTTTTTTTTTTTGCTGTCCCATCTTCTGTGCCACCTCAGTGGTCCGCCCCTCCGCTGCTGCGGCACCGGCAACCCATAGGGAGCAGTCAAGGTCAAGTCGTCATGAGGCAACCACACGGAGGAGACGCTGCTCTGCTGCCGAGTCACTTCAGTGTTTGTTCAGTGGTGCCTGTTCTGATCCAACACGCGCAAGGGGAAACCTCCCACCAAGCCCCTGTGCTGACTGACGACAATGACTGCGTTGTCGTGGAGCCGGCGTGAGTTGAGCTCGCCCTCCGGAGGGGGCGCCACCCACGACCGTCCCGACGACAGCACCCCTCCCCCCCCCCCCCCCCGCCCCCCTCTGAATTGCCGATACCGGTGACCCCCCCCCCCCCCCCCCCCCCCGGATAGAATCAAACTAAAGCCATGGACGTAGAGAGGGTCATCGAAACTGAGGTCACCACGAGAGCCGGCCACAGAAGTGGAGACTTTTTGTTTGTTTGTTTGTTTTTAAATGCTGATCGATGAGGATGGGGATGATGAAGATGATGCTACGAATTCCCATTGAGGACTGAGACTGCGTGACAAGGGCTGTGCTTCACACACACACACACACACACACACACAAAAGTATGGAGAAAAAAGAGGTGAAATTATCAGGCGATCAGATCTAGGTCAGACCAACGCCATGCTCTTCCCGTTCTCTCCCCTGCCAGTCCCTCAGTCCTCCCTCAACCCCACCCCCCCCCCCCAAACCTCCCCCCAACCCCATCCCACACGTATCCGCACCCCACCACCGGCCTTCCTCTCCTCCTTCATCAACAAGAAGGCTGCACACCAGAAATCAAATGTGTGTCATGGCCTTACTTAAGGTGACGAGTATTTATAAACTGGATCGATTTTGAGAGTGTTGATTGTGTCTGGATGCTGGTTCTCTTCGTTTTGTTTTATATGACCATCTAGGTGCGAGACAGGTGGTTCCAAGCAGACAGATTAAAATCAAAGGAATGGGGGACTCTTTGGGGGACTTCCAGCTAGCGCAAAGATAGGGTCACGGGTGAGTGCAAAGGCCTGAAATGGGACTTCAACTAGGGGGAAGGTCATTGTAATTGGAGATGTTTGTATGTTGTGATGTCATCGGTGGAAAGATATCCCCCCAAAAAAAAAAACAAAAAAAAAAAAAAAAAAAAAAAAAAAAAACAAAAAAAAAACAAAACAAAAAAAAACGAGGGAGCTAACTGGTGGGGGCTTCGTTCTTTGGATCACCCTGCATCAGTATGACATTGGATCGATGCTGGTTCAAACTCATGGGAGGCCTCAAAATGCTTCAATAATTATGGATTGTGCAGTGGTTTAATAATAATAAAAAACAAAATCTAATTGTGGCGTGTGTCCAGAATGGAAGCGGAAGCAGGAGGGAGGGGGGGGGGGGGGGGGGGAGGGGGGTAGGAAGTTAGAGGCGTGAGGCGTGTAATTGTTACAGCAGATCGAATCTAGGCGTGGCTTAAGAGTAAGGCTCTCGTTATCTCTTCCTCATCTGTCAGTAATCCCTGTCTGTCTCTTCCGTCGTTCCTTCCTCCTTCTCCTCTCTCCCCCCCCCCCCCCCCCCGCCTCTCTCTCTCCCTTACACCTACCCGGCTCTTTCCCCCACCACACACCCACCCTCCTTTTCCTACCTGCCATTCTCCATTAAAGAAGAAGGGGGGGGGGGGGGGGGGGGGGGGGGGGGAGAGGAGATGATGTACGGGGAACCAAGACAGTCGAGTTGTTCAGAGGGTCGAACTGGGGCGTTGAGACCCATGCCGTGACAGGCGGTAGTAATGATAATGATGCTCTCTGTCTGCGTCAGTCTGTTTCTCTTTTCTTTCTTCTTTTCTGTCACATCCACAAAGAAAGGGAAGGTGGTGGGACGGGGATGGGGGTAGGGGGGGGGGGGGGGGGGGGGGGGAGGGGTGGGGGGGGGTTGGGGTGTGAGTGGGAGGTTGGAAATGGAGAAGGGAAGGGGAGGGGAGTGGAGGGGTGGGGGAGTAGGCGATAGGTTACGGATGTCCGTGGGGGGGTGTGTGTGTGTGTGTGTGTGCGCGCGCGCGCGCGAACAGGACCAAATTTAGGTGTGCATTTGTGCATGCACACCTCGGTGTGAGTGTGTGTGTGAAGTGTGTGCGCTCTCTCTCTCCCTCTCTCTCTCTTGCGCGTGTATTCAAAGTTTAAAACAATCCACAACCAGATGGCCGCCGCACGCAGTGGGCGGGTGACTTATCATTCATTCACTCTTTCAGATCCACTCTGTCCAAGGCACGGGCATCACCATAGACGTAGCCCACCCCTTGCTTTCTGTCGCCTTAATTAAGCTCCCCAGACTTCAGTCAGGTAGGCCTACTCATTTAATGCTCTGTTGGACAGAGAGGGATTCCAGCCGTAAACATCCACCGTCGCAGTGAATCGAACACCACAGACGAACGCTATGACCATTTTACTACAGAGTGTGAGTGTGTGTGTGTGTGGAGGGGGGGTGGGGGGGGGTGGGGTGGGGAGGGAGGGACCCTATCTGCAATCAGGCAGCAATGACGCTTTGTCAATCGGCTCTCTCTCTCTCTGTCCGTCAGTCTGTCTGTCTCTGTCACTCTCTCCTCTGTCTGTCTGTCTGTCTCTCTCACCTGCACACAGAACCAGAAGGTTGAGGGTGCCGAGATGGAGCGGGAGGGGGGGGGGGGGGGGGGGGGGGGGGGGGGGTGAGGGGAGGAGGTGGGGAAAGGGGGGATAGAAACGGGGAGGGTAGGCAGAGAAGGGTGTGGATGGATTGGGGGGTGGGAGGTGGTGGGGGGGGGGGGTATGTCAGGGGGAGTGGGAGGGGGAAGAGGGGGGGGGGGGGGGGGGCAAGAAATCTCGGGTTGAACAATGCTATGGTAGGGGGTATTCAGGATGTGTTAGCACTGGGACAAACGGCTATATTGATTGATTCCCTTGATGCCACCCCACCCCCCCCCCTCCTCCTACCCCCTCCCTTCTGCTTCCGATTCCCCATGGCTTTGTGTTCACGGCATCAGTGGAAGTGGTGGGTGGTGGTGGGTGAGGGAGGATGGTTATTGTTTGGGGTGTTCGTAGTACTGAGTAGTACTCGATAGTTGATCATGCTTGATAGAGATCCGGCTGTGCCAATATACAGGCGCAGCCGCAGAGAGAGACGAGAGAGAGGAGAGACGATTGGTAGAGGAGTGAGAGAGAGAGAGTAACACACACGTTACACACACACAGAGGTGTCTACAAATGGACTCACAACACCCACCCTCCCAGAGGCACCACCCAATGCCTTGGCACCCCCACCCACCCCCCCACCCCCACCCCCCCCCCCCCCCCCTTTGCGTGATCTGCTCGATCTATTTTCTGCTTCTTTGTTGCATTCTTTACCCGTGGTTTTCCCCGCCCCGCCGCCTCCCCATATTGGATATTGGACCCCCGAGCCAGCTAAGAGCGTCCTGTTTTTCTTTCGGGGCTTGTTCTTAGTTTTTTTTGTCTCTTTTTGTGTCTTTCCCTCGCGATCTTCATATGTCTGCTTTGATTGTTTTCTCCCCCTTATGGTATTATCTTTTTTTGTTCTAGTTTTCTTTACTTTATTCATCTCCGGTGGCTTTGCCTCTTTTTGTGGGTTTCTTGTCTTTGTGTGGTGGCTTGGGTCTTGCGGTTTTTCTGGGGTTGTCTGTGCGCTTGTCTTTCTTGTGGTGTTCTCGCCGCGCTGCGACGGTCAGTTTGGTCCGTCTTATTTGGGCGTGATTCGTTGTGTGTTTTTTTTTTTCTGTTTTGGGTACGTGTTCTTGTATCTTCTGTTGTGCTCGGGTCCTCGATGTGGATTTTATTTATTTTTAGAGATTAATCCTTGTTGGATTGCTTGTGTGTTTCTTGATGTGTCGGGAGTGGTTACTGTGCTGTTGGTTTTTTTTTCCTTTTTTTTTATTCTTTTCGTTTTTTCGGTCACGTGCCGTCCTGTTCTTTGTTTGGTTGTTGGTGTGGGCGTGTCGCGTGTGGTATTTGTCTGTGTCGGGTGCTGGTGGTGCTTGTCGTGTTTCTTTTGTCTAGTGTTATGTATTGTTGATTTTGTGGGTGGACTGCTTCAGAGATTTGAGTTTGTTGTTTGTTGTGTGTTTGGTGTTTCTGATCCTTTAGTATTTAATGTGATGTTTCTGCCGTCGTGTTCCCTTTGTGGATTCTTTTGCTGGTGTGTTGGAGTTCTTTGTAGTCTGTGTATCGTAGTGAGCTTCTCTTGTACAGCCTGTGCTGTTGTTCGGTTCCCTGCGTTTAATATTTGAGTTTTGCCCCTGTCCGACTCGTTCTAAGTTCTATTCTGAAGTTTTGCGTTGCCATTATCACCTATGAACCTTCTATCTTTGGATTCGTGTAGGTTTCTCCTTGATTTAGTTTGCCCCTTCTTCCCCTGCTTTTTTGTTTTCTGTCAGTGCTTCTCTTCTTGTGTCTCCGTATTCGGGCGTCTCTGTGCGTTTGTTGTTTGCGTACCCGACACGCACCCGAGAATTCCGATTTGGGTCTCGTCTCCGTCTTTGATTGGTATCCCCGAGTGTCTCTTGTCCACGACCTTTCTGTCCAGGTCACCCTGGATTGTTTTGCTCGCATCGGTTGTTGCCCCAGTCGTTTCCCTGGCCCCCATGTTCTTTTCTTTCCTTACGTTATTGAGTTCCCCGTGTCCCTCCGTTGTAGCAGAGGTGTTGGTGCAGGTTGTTGCCTGCAGTTTTTGTGTTGTGGTGAGTTTTGGTATTTTTGTGGGTCCGTTTGGTGTGTGGGTGTTACAGATTCTGGTTTGTTTTGCTCTTCATCGCCTTGTTGTTGTTCCCTGTGTGTGGTGGTCCCAGTGTGTCTTGTTGTTTGGTGTGTCGATCCCGATTTCTCCTCTACTGTCGTTTTTTTTCGTTGGTTGTGTTTTTGTGTGTGGTTCGTGTTTTTGTTCTGTGGTGTGTGTCAGTGCCTTGGTGGATTCCGGATGGCTGGGGTGTTGAGCAGAGCGATGCTGTGGCACCCGTCCAGGCTTGGTTGGTGATTCGTTAGAGTAGTGCCTAGCCGTTTAGCTGTTTTGTCTCATAATCTGTTCGCTGGGTTCCCCTCCTGAGAGTGTGCTCGTTTGTTTTTCGGTTTTCAGGGGCTCTCTTGAGTGGTAGTATGTTGTATTAAGGTTGTTAGGCTTTCGAGTTGACCCCTTGCCCGTCGTACTGCGTAGCGCGTGGTCTTTCTGTTCTGTGGGTCTTTTGTCTCGCTTATCGCTCGCAGTGGTCCTTTTGACATTGTGTTTTCTTGGGTTGTGTGTTGTCCTGTTTGTGTGCGGGGTGGTTGGGGGCGTGGCGTTAGGTGTGGTTGAGGTCTTCGATCCCTCTATGGGCGGTCGGGTTGTGTTCGATCTCGTTTGGTTTTTGAGGGGTATGTGGCGAGATAGTTGTTTTGTGTGTGGCGTGCGGGGTACCTTATTTTGGTTGTTCATAGGCTGTGGCATGACTTGAACATAGATCGTGTCGTGAGTTGTTGTAGATGAGGGCCATCAGTATATCGGATGTTCTCTGGCTGTTTGATAGAGTATATATCGTCATGTATTTGGTCATCAGATTCATTCTGATGGATAAGGAGATTCCTTAAGCTGCTTCTGTGTGCCTGTTGTGTTATTTGCTTTTTGGTTTGGTGTTTGGTGTAGACAGTTGTTAGGGTGGTGTGTGTGTGTGTGTGTGTGTTTGGTTATTTGCGTGTTGGCTTTGTCATAGCTTGCATGCTTGTGATCTAGTGCATTGCATACTCGTGTGCTATGTTTGAAATAGATTGCCCTGTGTTTTGTCCTGTGTTTTGTTTTTTTGTGTCCCGCTCGTGGTTGTGTGTGTTCTGTTAGGTCGTGTGCATGTGTGTCTTCTTGTGGTGGAGTAGCTTGCTGCTGTGTATGAGTGGCGTGTGTTCCATGGCTTGCATCACGTCTGCATGACTCTTATGACACACCATATGTCACATTTGTCCGTAGCGTGTGTGTGTGTGTGTGGGGGGGCGGGGGAGGGGCGGGGTGCGTGCACATGAATGGGCAGAACATGGCAGTGCGTGCATGCAAGTAAATGCATGACCAGGTCGTGTGTGTTGTGTGTGTGTGTGGGGTGTGTGTGTGGGTGTGGTGTGTGCATTCATGTGTGTCTCGCGAGCGCATGTACATGTGTGTGCATGTGTTGCTGTTAAGTCCGACCCTGCCATATCGTTGCCATTATTAGTGAAAAAACCCAAAAACCCAAAAAGGGGTAACGCAGCGTACACCCTTTAAAATCACACCTGCATCTGTCCTACGTGTGAGAATTGCTGCGTTTCCTTGATTGACAAGCTCCAGTGACAAGCCGAGAGAAACGGTGTGGAAGAACCGTTGGACAAAGTTCTGGACAGACAGTTTGTGAATTGAAAAAACATGGACTGGTGACAACACTCTGCCTTGTCGCCCGTGATGAGGGTGTGCGGGGCTCCCCTGTGCTCCCTGACAGTCTGCTCCAAGAACCCATCATGGCTTGGAGCCAAAAAAAAAAGCAAATAACAAAAAACCAAACTTGTGGAACATGAACCATGAGTGCATGTACATAGTTCCCCACCTCCCACAAACGATGATTGATGAGAATCTGTAGCTTCAGGGGGTACGTGTACCATTCCCTGTCGACGACAGGGTGGTACTGTGTCAAAGGCCGCCGTTGTGTAGCACACAAATACAAACAAAATGAAAAGGCTCTCCCTGGTCATGCAAATGTAAATGGATGATAATTGTGAAAGAAGAGAAAAAAAAAAGCTAGTTAAACAAAATGCATTGTAATATATGTGAGCTATAGAAAGCACAAATTTTGCATAATGGTTATCGAAAAAATTAGCTGCATAATGGTTATCGAAAAATTAGTGCAAAGAGAGTCAAAATTTATATTCTGAAAAAGAATTCAGGAGTAGTAGACAGATGAAGTAGACTAGACCAGAACGTAAATTACCACCTTTTTTTTCTTTAAAAATAAAACAACAACAAAAAAAAAAAAACCCATAGCCAAACGATTAAAAAAAAATGTAAAATATAACTGCGTAATAAAACAAAAGTTTCCAAACTTCACTTACAAAGCTGAATTGAAGCCAGGATATATGCGGGATAAACAAGCAACCTGATATAATATCTTTGTTAAAAATAGGATGGTAAAAGGAAGTTAAAGGATTTTAAAACTTCCGTTTTACCATCCTATTTTTAACAGATGTTGCTCCCCAAGGGTCGAGCATTTTACCATTTAACATATAGGCATTTTTAGTGGTATTCTTGATATATTATATATATATTATATATATATATATGTATGTACATAGCTTCTGCAGCCGCATATTCGCCGGTGGGTTAGAAAATCTATTTCAAATGTTATAAGATCACAGTTCATCGTTTCATCTGAAGGACAAGCAATCACAGCACCCCTTAAAGCCTAATAAATGATGGCAGGAGAACAACAACAGAAACATCAACAACGACGACAACGACAGCAACAAAGCCTTACAGCTGCCAACCTTCTTGGGTCCCACTGAGGAAGCAGGAGAGGACCAGGGTGGGGACTGGACTGAAGAGATAGCAGCTCGGGTTTTGAATGAAAGCCTTTTAAGCCCTCCGCTGCAGCTTCAACGAAGAATGTGGTTCAAAATGGAAAACGCATTTCCCACTACGCATCGCTGTGGGTTTTTTAAGGAGAGAATGCCTTTTTCCGCTACATAGAACTGCCACTGACATTCCCCAAACATCATTTGAACTACACCCCCCCCCCCCCCCCCCCCCCCCCCCCCCACCCCCACCCCCCCCCCCCCCCACCCACCCACACCTTTCTCCCTCAGCCAATATTTTAAAATCTAGTTGCAAAGTGAAACGACTGCAGGCGGAAATCTGAACATTTCTTAAATAAATGTCAGCGAACCGCCAAGAGAAATGAGGACAAACGTTGTGACTCGTTTGTCCATGTTTCTCTTGGCGGTTCAATATTTTTAAAACGAAAATGTGAAATTCTAGAATATTCACTAAAAACTGGGAATGTCAGGAATAATTTCTAACGCGCGGAAAATTCCAGAAAAAAAGTCTGGAGGACTGACAACTATGAACCGAACTTTGTGAGACTCAGACTGCAGACTTGGGATTAAATTTCTGAAATAGGAAAATTGGGGTCTGTCGGGGTCCAGAAACGCTCATGAAGATGGATAGCTATGAACCAAACTTTGTGAGACTCAAACTGCAGGACTTGGATTAATTTCTGATACAGGAAAATTCCAGAAACACTTGTGAAGATGGACAGCTATGAACCGAACTTTGTGAGACTTAAACTGCAGACTTTGGGATTAATTCTGAAATAGGAAAAATTCCAGAAAACACTCATGAAGATGGAGAGCTATGAAACCGAACTTTGTGAGACTCAAACTGCAGACTTTGGGATTAATTTTCTGATACAGGAAAATTCCAGAAAACACTCGTGAAGATGGACAGCTATGAACCCGAACTTTGTGAGACTCAAACTGCAGACTTTGGGATTAATTTCTGAAATAGGAAAATTCCAGAAACGCTCATGAAGATGGATAGCTATGAACCAAACTTTGTGAGACTCAAACTGCAGACTTTGGGATTAATTTCTGATACAGGAAAATCCAGAAACACACTCGTGTGAGATGGGACAGCTATGAACCGAACTTTGTGAGACTCAAACTGCAGACTTTGGGATTAATTTCTGATACAGGAAAAATTCCAGAAACACTGTGAAGATGGACAGCTATGAACCGAACTTTGTGAGACTTAAACTGCAGACTTTGGGATTAATTTCTGAAATAGGATAATTCCAGAAACACTTGTGAAGATGGACAGCTATGAACCGAACTTTGTGAGAGACTTTAAACTGCAGACTTTGGGATTAATTCTCTGAAATAGGATAATTCCAGAAAACACTTGTGAAGATGGACAGCTATCAACTGAACTTTGTGAGACTCAGACTGCAGACTTTGGGATTAATTTCTGAAGTAGGAAAATTCCAGAAAAAGCTGGAAGAATGGATTGTTAGGAACCAATTTTTGAGAGACTGGAACTACAGACTTGGAATTTTTTTTGCTTCTCAGGCAAGTGCGCTCGTTATCCAGAGCCATCAAATGTATCTGGTCACACAAAAGCAGTTCAACCAGCAGCAGATCAGCACTTTTATAAAAAAAAAAAAATCCCCGCTCCACTTAGTCCTGGCGGGGTTTGAACTGCAACTCTCAGAGTGACAGTCCAGCTGTCCAAACCGCTTCCTCTATCGCACCATTGGAACCACTGGAATCCAAATCATACTTCACTCCCATATACATGTAACTTAGGTCTGTAGACACAACTGAGCAAGGACAAATTGTGGTGAATATATGTGAAGTAACCCACAACCAGAAGATGAGAAAGAAATTCCTGAATACACGCAATGGATATTTACAAGTACAGGTTTCGCAAAGCTAAAATACACTTTAACGACATCAATGTTACTCACAGATCAAAATCATGAACGGCTGAAATAATTAGCAAGGACCATGATTTCACCAGCTGTGCTTATAAACATTATATCCTCCAAATACAGTTTAAGCATGGACCAAATCTGGAATTATTTCGTGTTAAACATGAACAAGTATATGTGATTTTTATAACTGATCTGAAGATTTAAGCAAATGCATCAATTTCAAGTGACCGAACCACAACATGAACAAGTGATTTTATCAACATTCTGAGCAATATATGAATAATGTGATAGTGCCCAATTTCAACTACATACAAACATTGAAATTGAGGTATTTAATCATGTGAAACAAGAGAGAATGTATTGAAGTAAAACAAAATCTGTACATTTTCACAACCATTGAATAAATCAAATTTCATTTCAGAAATGTACCATCATTTTCAGAATACGGGCGCTTTCTTTGGTAGGGCTCGCTTCCAGATTATTCAGGAATGCACACACACACACACACACACACACACACCACACACAACACACACACACACACACACACACATACATGCACGCCCCACATGCACGCCCACACAACACACACACACCACACACACACACCACACACACACACAAACACGTGCGCACAAACACACACCACACACACACACACACACACACACACAAACATGTTGCCAAAGCTTAAGTCCCGAATCTGGAAACCTATCTGTAGAACGAAAAAACTAAAAACGAAAATCATGACACCACATGACAGAGATGCATTGAAGGAATGCTGACAGTTTTGAGGGCACTCAGAATGAAACGTTGAACAGAATTTAAAAAAAAAAAAAAAAAAAAAAAAAAAAAAAAAAAATTAAAATCAGATCAATTTGAAGTTCAGTAAATAAAACTTCTGTGATCTAAATAAACGAAAAGAACCAGCAAAAGTCAGGCCCCAGTCTTTAACAGAGGTGATCAGACTGAGAGTTTCAACTTGTCAGCCATTTCTGGGCTAAAAGAATGTCATGACCCTTTATTGTTGAAACAAAAACGAGCCGGTATGATCACCGCGGCCCCTCCTTTACTCCGGGTCATCCACGGTGGTGTTATCTCACACAAGTTTATCCTTGCCCATCAGAGTTCCAGGGCCCAACACTGGTCAATGGTGCAATACTCTTTAACTTAGGTTAAAAAAATCTTTACCAAAAACAAGAAGCAGAAGGAATTTTTTTTTTGTGAGGGTAAATAAGGGGGAAAGGAGAGGGATGGGAGTTGGATGGCATTTTTTTTTTTTTTTTTTTTTTTTTTTGTGGGGGGGGGGATCCTTTTTTTCTTTTTGTGTTGGTGTTGAGAGAGAGGCGAGAGAGAGAGCTGCGAGGAGGAGAGGAGGTAGAGAGTGGTGTGTGGGTGTGTTGGACCGTGTGGCGGAGTCCGCTGACGTGATGTCCCAGACGTACCACAGTTCTTGCCGTTTAAGCTGGCGAATGCCCCGGTGGTACCGCACTGCCTTTGATCACGGAAGGGTCACTACATAAACTTCACATCACTCATAGATCCTGCTCCAAATCGAAGTTGAAAACACCCTTTGTCCTTTATGGGGTTTAGCGCATCTCTTCTTTCTGCCCCCTTTGTTTTCCACCATCACTCGATTTGACGGATGTACCAAATCGGATGTACACATAGCTATCAAAGACAATACCAACACCATATCTAACACACAATTAGAAAAACAATCACACAAAACATGGGTTTTTTCCATTTTTCTTTGAATTCTATCATCCTGCGTTTCTGAACATTCTTTTCTTCTTTTGTTTTGAAAGCTTTTGTAAAGCTAACATCAACTCAGCAAAAAAACGGCTCCTCGAAAAAATGTGAATACATTTGATACAAAGATAGCGAAACTTTTATTGACAATGGTTAAATAACCCTTATGCCAAGAGGGTACATGTCTGATGCTTCATAACTGAAAAACACACACACAAAAAAGAAAAATTTAATCATCAAAAAACAAGTGTTTGTAATTTCTCAAACATAAGACCATCCATCAAACGTCCATGAATGTGCATGAAACTGATATTTCTGTAACAAACGTGTTTAAATGCATTTTCATTTAGACTTTAAGTTTTTTTCTCTCTATAATTGAAAGCATCCGTTAAATACTTTGCAAATGATATCAAAATATCTTCTCTCTCACATGACAAAATAGCAGACAGGTTATGGGATAACCCGAAATGAGACTTGAAAACAACACAATCTTTTCTAAATTTCCTATATTCTTCACACCGAAATACAAAATGATATTCATCTTCATTTTCTTTGAAACATATTGGGCAAATCAGATTAATTTCAATTTTGTAAACCATCTTTTATTGGCATTAAGTCCCATGCTTCTCGTTCGGAATCTAGCAAGTAAGTCTCTGTGCCTCTTACATGATATTATATTCAGGTAACGTTCCGCTTGAAATACATCTTTAAAAGAATGATAATAATCATACTTATGACTTTCTTCAATATCACTATGCCAATTTTGCATATAAGATGCAATCAGCCTATCTTTAAATTCTGCAAGAAAAGAGGATCATCCTCAACATCAAAAAACGTTTTATGGCAAAAAATTATGTATCTTTTCCATCTGATTATTCACATATAAATTCCCCAAAACTTCCGCAGCTATATGTCATTATAGGCTGAACTTGTGTATCGAATAATTTCCAAAACAGCATTGGTTCAATAGAATTAAGTTTTCTCATACATGGCAAAAATCTCTATTACTCCACGTTTAGCTTTACGACACATTTCTGACCATCCAACATTTAGGCTCAATTTTGTTGTAAAAATCATGCCAAGATACTTGTAAGAATTTGTAATTGTGTAATGTTATTGCTCCATACCACCATTGTTCTCTCTCAGCTAAATACCCACCCTTCCTGAAAACCATAATATTTGTCTTTTCTAAATTGACTTTAAAATCTAATCGATCAGCTTCTCGTTTAAGTAAATTTAGCTGATTTTGTAATCCCACCACAGTATAAGAAAAAAGAATAAACGTCATCAGCGAAAAGTAATAAGAAAAACTTCAATCCCCCCCGCAACAAACTGAAACCCATGTTTTCCCTTTTTGATATCTCTATAGCTAGCTCATTTATGAATAAAGAAAATAATTGAGGACTAAGAATACACCCCTGTTTAACGCCTTGTGGGAAATCAAAATACTCTGAATAAAAACCTTTTTCACGGACACATGATGTAACTGTATCATAAATAGCTCTTAATGACTTATATAACTTCCCATTCACTCCAGACCTTCTCAGAAAGTCCATAATTTATTCATGTTAACAGAATCAAAGGCCTTTTTAAAGTCAACGAAGGCTACATTAAAATTTGGAGTTGTTCAATAAAATACCTTTGTACCAAAGTAAACAGAGTAAATATGATCAACAGTACTGTAATCCTTTCTGAAACCTGCTTGTTTCTTCTTTCATTATGTTTTCTTCTCTTGTAGCCCATGTCGAGATAGAGAGAGAGCCAGAAGATAGAGAGAGAGACAGGAGAGAGAGTGAGTAGTAGGCAGAGATAGAGAGAGGCACGAGTGAGACAGCGAGCGGAGCGAGAGAGAGAGAGACACACACACACACAACACACACACACAGAGAAAGAGGCAGACTGAGAGGAGAGAAATACAGACCAGAGAGAGACAGATACTCAGAAAAGGCAGAAGATAGACAGTACTGAGAGAAAAAAGAGAGAAAGACAGACGAAGAGAGTGATAAAACAAAAATGTACAGAGTTAAAGACAGTGAGGTCAACAGCTCCGAAAAAAAAAATGACACAAATCATTTTAAATGACGAACATCACGTATGTCACCAAGCATCAACAGTAACAAGCTGGCGACCAACACACACATGGAAAAAGTCTGGCAGCAGATTTTAACAGGTTTGCATCAGGAAAAAAAAAAAGGCCATTTTCATATGTTAAAAACAATCGGTGATCTTAACAAGTTTGCCATCAGAAAAAAAGGTGATTTTCACACACCAAAAACCCTGATTTTCATGTATAAAAAAACAATCAAAGATCTTAACATGGTTTGCAATCAAAAATGGCCATTTTCATGCACCGAAAACATTCAGTGAAAAGACGAGAGAGATAAGATCAGCTGAAAAAAAGTGTAGTTACTGGTTCATTAAAAGCAGTTGTGTTGTTTTTTTTGTTAATGCTTAAAACTGTTGAAATTTTCCCATAAACCACCTGTTGCTGAGGGAAAGTCAATGCTATGGAGGACTCCGCACAGTGATCAATGCTGACATGATTTCAAACCCCCCCCTGACCAGCAGAAAATTTGGACAAGTTGTGAAGAGATCATTTTGAGGGCTCCTGCAGTCAGATTGAAACGGTTCAGGACGGTTCAACTGTGGAAGCTGAGAGTCGGGGTTCAAATCTTGACATGCGCTGGGAGTTTTTCAAATTGTAGTCCCCCTCCTTCCACTAGGCCATAAACAATGTAGTGGATTCAGGTTGA
>JADBJO010018056.1:25000-36189 GCA_016801955.1 Conus betulinus | reverse complement strand
CTGCGTCGTTTCGTCGGAACGATGTATTTTTTAACGATTGTATTGTTTCTTCGGAACGAGTTGTTTTATGACAATCAATATTAATTCTCAGTCGCTTGGGTATAGCGGGGGTTATTAGGTAGTTAGTGTTGAACACGGTCAAGGGTAAAGGAGAGTAAGTTAAGCCCAAGACAGTTTGTTTTCATAGTAAAGGTAAGGAGGTAAAGAGGGAAAAAAGATTGAAGACGATGAAAAAGATGTTGGGGGAGTGGGGAGGACGAGAGAGCGGAAAGTGAAGGATTAAAAGAAGGAAAGACGGAGGGAGCGGGAGGAGGAAAGAGAGGGAAGCAGGGAAGAGGACAAGCGGAGGAAGATATAGGGAAGAAAGAAAAGGCTTAGGAAGCGAAGAGAGGACGATTTGGAGGAAGGGAGGGGCGAGGCGAGCGCGGAGAGGAGGAGGGGAAGAAGGAAAAGGAAAGGAGGGAAAGGATAGGAAGGAAGCTAGGAAGGAAGAACGTAGGAAGACTAGATGGAGGGAAGGGGAGAGCGGCGGAGGCGGAAGAAGGAAGAGAGAGGAAAAGGAAGGGGGACGAGCGGAAGAGGGAAGAGAGGAAGGGGGGGCGGGAGGGGAGAGGGGAAGGGAAAGGAGGGGAGGGAGGGACGGAAGTTTGAAGAAGGGCCGCGGGGGACGGCGCGGAGTTAGTGGGCGAGCGAGAGAGGAGAGGGAAGATTATAGGGGGATAAAGATATGTATTATTGGACAGATTAAGAGCTTTAAAGGCGAGATAAAAGATTAGGAAGGAACGATTCCTTTGAGATTAGATTATTTGGACAGAGGATTTAGATTTTTAAAAGGGCTTTAGAAAGGGGATTGGATTCAGATTACGAATTTATTTACGGGATTTGTGTATGATGGGGCATACAATCTTATCTCATCTCAAATCGAGGTTATTTGTATTTGTTTTCTGTCTGTCTTTGTGTTTGTCTTTTGATCTCCCTTGCATCCTTGGGTGGATCCTCAAGCGTAGGCTCAAAGATTGCCCCCCTACATTTTATACTATTTGCATAATATCTGTAGTTTTTCAGCAACTTTTTCCTCCCCACACACTTTCGTTTGGTTTCCTTTACTACTCTTCGCTGGCTGCTTCGGGGGTGCTATTGGATTTCTTCTTTTTTGCACCCTTGGTGGTGAGAACACCACGGTATTATGGACTGTGGTGTGTCTCTATTTGACGCCAGGAGGGCAGGTACAGCCAGCCGTGTCTCCCTGATGAGTTCCGACCCAGCGGACGAAAGGCCTCGGAGCAGGCAATACAAATACATCTGCTTTTTTAAAAGGGATTGCGATGGTTGTTTGTATTTGTCTGACTTTATTCAAGTTTAAAAGGCTGTGTGACAGTCTTGAAGAAAAGTTACTTTGTGTTAGGTTTCCTTATGGGAGCAAAGACTACCCCCACTGTTTACTGTTGATTGTATAGTCCAGTTCGTTCTCGTCTTGCTTTTATTACCACATCATGAAAATGTAAAAAAAAAAAAAAAAGTTGATATTTATCATTGATGCACTGTAGCTGTCTAATCACTATCCTTAGCAAGCTTGTTTGTTTGTTAATAGTTTACGAAAGGAATGTAAACTCTCTCTCTTCTTCGATAGGAGGATCGCTTATATCAGTGTGTGCTGTTTTTTATTTTCTTTGTAATCAATTTCTTTATTCTTGCTTTGTTGTACCAATCGCTTTTTTTCCCCCTTTGAAGTCATCTACGCCTTAAATGTTGATGGAGGAACAACTCATCAAGTTTATAATGTATTTGTGAAGAGATGGGTTATATTAAAAGTTTCGTCAGTTTTAGTCGCTAGTCTTGCTTAGTTAGTCCCTCAGTGGGGCAAGGCCGGATGAAAAAAAGCATGTGTTTTTGTTTATCTGTTACCCTAGGAAATAAAGACCCTCCTAATCATCTCTCTCTCTCTCTCTCTCTTTGTGTGTGTTGTGCGTGCGGGCGCGCGTTGTGTTGTTGCTCATTCTCACTCTCGCTTTCTTCTTCCTCCTCCTCATAATCATCATCATCTCTCTCTCTCTCTCTCTCTCTCTCTCTCTCTTGTGTGCGTGTGCGTGCGTGTGTGTGTGTGTGCTCATTCTCACTCTCGCTTTCTTCTTCTTCCTCTTCTCTTCTTCTTCTTCTTCTTCAGCCTCTGTCAGTCTGTTTATTAGTCTGTCTGTAGGTCTCTGTCTCTCTCTCTCTCTCTCTTTGCATATACCTGCTCAACCTTGCAAACCGGATTTTCTCTCAGAATCTGCAACAGTAAACGGTTAACAAAACATAACTCTTCTTACTTCACGATTTGGGCAAAGAAAAACAGGATCATACTAAAACTTACTTTGTTTATCTAAATCCGGTTGTTACGTCACGTTTGTTTTCACTCGTCACCTTTTCTCCCTCCGGGTGAGAAAAACGTGACGGGTGGTGCCATATTCATCAAACGACACATTCTCAAAAAACAAAACAAAAAAAAAAAAAAACAAAAAAAAAAAAAAATCAAAATTTTCTCTCTCTGTCTCTCTTTCCTTCAATCCCTCTTTTTTTTTTTTTTTTTTTTTCTTTCTCTTTCTCTCTCACTCGTTGAATTCGATGTGATTCTGAGTTTGAGTGTGCATACGTTTAGGTGAGCACTCGCACGCGCGGGTGTGTACGTATCTGTGTGTGTGTGTGTGTGTGTGTGTGTGTGTGTGTGTGTGTGTGTGTGTGTGTGTGTGTGGGTAGAGAGAGAGAGAGAGAGAGAGAGAGAGAGAGAGAGAGAGAGAGAGAGAGAGAGAGAGAGAGAGAGAGAGAGAGAGAAAGAGAGAGAGAGAGAGAGAGAGAGAGAGTCTGTGTGTCAGTCTGTCTGTACTTATAGAAATCTAGTGTTTTTTATCAGATTTGAACCAACGTTGATAAGGCGTCAGCCTTTGCCACGTGTCAGAAGGGTTGTCATAGCGTGTTTCAAATTGTTATCAGACAGACGGAAAGATCAGATCGCAGTTGTCGGCCGTTTCGTCCGACTTTCAACCTTGTTTCGGATCGGACCAATCGTCCGTCTCTAGGTAAGCGTCCTTTTCGTCCGACAACTGGTTACTTTCCGAAATATAAACCCCTTTTTCCCAAAGACATTTTTTCCTGACCGAGAGAGAGAGAGAGAGAGAGAGAGAGAGAGAGAGAGAGAGAGAGAGAGAGAGAGAGTGTGTGCGTGCGTGCGTGCGTGCGTGTGCGTGCGTGTGTGGGTTGTGTGTCCGCGTGTGCTCGCTCGCGCGCGTGCCTGTGTGTGTGTGTGTGTGTGTGTGTGTGTGTGTGTGTGTGTGTGTGTGCGTGCGTGTGTGTGCGTGCGTGCGTGCGCGCCCGCGCGCGCGTGCGTGCGTGCGTGCGTGCATACGTGTGTGTGTGTGTGTGTGTGTGTGTGTGTGTGCGTGCGCGCTCGTGTGTGTGTGTGTGTGTGTGTGTGTGTGTGTGTGTGTGTGTGTGTGTGTGTGTGTGCGTCCTTGCGCGCGTGCACGCGCGCTCATGTATGTATGTGTGTGCGCAGGCGCACCTGCGGGTCTCTGCGTAGTACATATTTACTGTGCACAGTAAGTCTTGTGCCTGCATACTTGAACAAATCTCCCTGAATTACAGGGTGCAAAGTTCTTATTGTTTTAGGTTTTAATGGTCTGCAAGATGGGTTCATGGAAAGAGATAACCGTTGTCTCTAAACGGATGTCGACAGTCTGTGTGTGTGTGTGTGAAAACATTGTTTTTTTTTGTTATGCGGCAACCAATGATGGAATCTCACACAGCAGTGTGTAATCCAGCCTGTGTCAACTGGTAGTGCGCACGGGGGTCTTGGTGACCTCGTTACCGCGCGGGATAAAAAGTGCAAAGTTGCGTTAACTGTGCCTGTTTTGCATCAAGCTTGCTGGCGACACAAGATGTGTAAAATGAAAAAATTCTTTTTTCCCGTGCAAGAGCAGTCTCTCAAGTGAGTTTTATGCCCCTTCTTTTGGCTGTTTAAGCGCGGGGTTGGTTACTGTCAGCCTTTTCTCACCATGCCACCACGAAGAAAAAACTTAGCACCTTTGACAAAACCAGGGCGATTGCGTGGATACAAGATGGCATTGCAAAGGCTGAAGTGAAGTGGCGCGACGACTTGGTGTGCATCATTCAGTTATTGTTAGACTGAATCAGCGTTTTTTAGGGCGACCAACAGCGTTGAAGAGAGGCCACGGTCAGGTCGGCCTAGGCAGACTACTCCCAGAGAAGATCGTTTCATCGAGAGGCAGGCCCTATTGCAGCGGGATACCACTTCCACCAGCATCCAAAAGGCAGCTTCGTATGGCAAATAACACCATCCTCAGCCGTCAAGCCATACGAAACCGTCTTCACCACTTCGGCCTCAGATCACGTCGCCCAGCTGTTCGACCACGACTGCTAGCAGCCCATAGGCTGGCTCGCCGAGCTTTCTGCCATCGTCATGTGAGATGGAACCAACAACAGTGGTCCCAGGTCTTTTCAGATGAGTCGCGGTTTAGTCTTGAACACAATGACGGCCGAACTAGAGTTTGGAGGCGTGTTGGTGAACGTTACATTGATGCAGCTGTTCGCCAGACCAGGGCCTTTGGGGGAGGATCTGTTATGGTATGGGGTGCCTTCAGCCTCCACCACAAGACACCACTCTACCATATTGATGGAAACCTCACAGGCATCCGCTATCGGGATGAAATCCTGGCGCCTTTCGTTGTTCCGACCATGCAACGGATAGGACCCATGGCAGTCTTCCAAGACGACAATGCTCGGCCACATAGGGCCCGGGTGGCCGAAAACTTCATTGTGCAGGCCGGCATCAACAGGATGATCTTCCCGGCGTATAGTCCCGACCTCAATCCCATCGAGCATATGTGGGATGAGTTGGGGAGACGTGTGAAGGAGAACCATCCACCTCCCAGAGACCGCCAGGATCTCTTCCAAATGCTGCAACTGGAATGGCAGAGAATCCCTCAGAGGGGGTCATCAGAACACTGGTCAACTCGATGAGGAGTCGCTGCGTGGAATGTCTCGCCAATGGCGGTGGCCACACCCACTATTGAAATGATTTTGTGAACTGAACAGATTTTGCGAACTTTGATTTCGACCCATCCTCTGTTTAATTGTCTGTAAATCAACAACCGTTCATTCGATCCCAATGAAATTCAATGTACGTTGGAACAAGATAATGAATTAAATCTGTTCCCAATTTCAGTGTGTGCGCACGCATTTTGCGATAATCTGAACGCCAGGACTTCAAGCGTTTCTCACAAACTTCGTTGTATTTCTGGAATGTCCGTTTTTTTTTTTCTCCCCGGGAGGCGACCTGTCAAGTGTCCACAGACCGGAGATCCTGTTCTGAACAATGAAAGCAAACCGTTGTTGAACATGTGTGTGTGTGTGTAGGCCTACTGCATGTGATTTGCAATACTCTATGGTACGTCTCATGGGGACCAAGTAGGATGCTACACGGATGCGCCAGATAGCAAGTGCAGTATAAAGGATTCTTTCACTACGACGTGTGGTTGGTACGCGGTGTTATGCGATTCATGAGAGTCATGATGAGTAGATGCAGGAACTGACTAGCAGTTCACGGGAAATTGCTGACATGCGCAATGAGCCATACATGGTCGTGTGAAGGCGAGGGTTAGTTGTGGGAGTAAACTGACTTATTATATTCAATGTATATTTATGGATCCGTTTTAACTGACAAATGAATCATACATTCATCCGGCGTCAAAAAAAAATGCAAACAAACAAAAAGTCAGTTTCTTCTGATTTCTCTTGTTGGTGATGTATGTGCCTTAGAACTTGATAGGAACGGAAAACATGGTACACACACACATTACTGGAGGTATCTTAGAGCTGTTCAGTATTTTCTGTGAACAGACGATGCTGCTTTTAATGTCTGAAACCTTGGCTGGGTTAAAACCCCAATTCACTAAGATATTCCGAGCTGGTTGTTTACATCACTTACAAGTAAACATGTCAAAAAGTAAGGTCACTGTGTACAGAAGATGTGGGTAAGCAGGGATCAGAGAAAAGACAGATTTTTATTAAATTGTTTGAATCGAAAAAAAATGTACGTTTGCCTTCATAGATTGTGAAAAAGCATTTGATTCTGTCAATAGAACTATTTCATGGCCTATTCTTTTAAAAAATCGGTGGCCATTGCTGAGGTGTATGATGAACATGTATGCTCGTGTAAAAGCAAGGATAATACGTGTAATCAAAACTAACTGTATTGTATACAATGTAATTTCATCTGTTCGTTTTAACTGACAAATACGTCATGTATTCATCCGGTGTGAAACAAGGGGATATGTACAGCCCTGTTCTGTTTTCTCTTTTTATCAATCTACTTACCTTAGGAATTAATAAGAACGGAAAACACCGTGCTCAAATTATTTGGGACATTTACAACTGTTCATTTTTCTTTAAGCAGACGATGCTGCTTTGATGTCTGAAACAGTGATGGGGTTAGAGAAACTCAATTTAACTAAGCTATTCCAAGCTGCCTGTTCGTTTTAGCTGAGAGTAAACATGTCAAAAAAGTAATGTTTTGTTTTCAGAACAGGTGGATAATCAGGAAACTGACAATGAGGACAGATAAGAGTGTTTTCATGCCTGTTGTGAATTCACACACATGTTTGCGACTATGCTTTTTCAGTTAAATTTATTTTCGTTCTCCCTTGCATAGACCACGCAAAGCAGCAAAACATGTATTGTCGTGCATAATGAAGAAGCTGACGATTAAAGAAAATTAGTCTGTTTAAACTGTTATTGCATCGTTTGAGTCTCAGGGACAGCCAATAGTACAGCATGGATTCCAACTTGGGGGTCTGTTTGACGCGGCAGCTCATGTGGAAAATGTTCACTTGTTTGCATAGAAAAGGTTTTTGGGAGTAAAACACATCCAAACTCCTAACCGTTTTGTTTATTGAGAAATGATCAGGCATCGAATGTGTGTGTGTGTGTGTGTGTGTGGTGTGTGTGTGTGTGTGTGTGTGTGTGTGTGTGTGTGTGTGTGTGTGTGTGTGCATGTGAATGTGTGTGTGTGTGTGTGTGTGTGTGTGTGTGTGTGTGTGTGTGTGTGTGTGTGTGTGTGCATGCATGTGTACATGCGTGCGTGCTTGAGTGCGTGCATGTATGTGTGGTGTGTGTACCTGCGTGTGTGCTTGGGTGTGCGCGCACGGGCGCGTGCCCGTGTGTGTGTGTGTGTGTGTGTGGTAAAAAAGTTAATCATTTCCCCTACGACTGAACACGGCATCAGGATAAATATTGTCAACTTTTCTCCAGCCATCCCCCGTAAGAAGATGTCACCAAATCATCAAAGACCATCCGGTATCGCTTGTCTGCCATTTTGAGCCAATTGTTCTATTTTTGTTACGTTTCTCATGTTAAGTCACACCGATCGGGCCGTGACCCCATTTGACCCGCGAGAAAGGTTCACTGGGACACACACACACACCGATTGGCGACTCTCAGCCATGGCACAGGTGAGTGTGAAACTGCTCGAAGCTCGAAGGTCAAGTGCTCGTAATCCCCTGAGGTCACCTGTTATCTTTTAGCTGATGGAGGTGAGGTTTTACAGGGGAGGGAATTGCCTGTAGTGTTTGTAAAATTCAACATTTCTGCGTTATTTTGTATTCTTGATTTTTTTTTGTTTGTTTTGTTTAAAGAATCACAATGATTTACCACGATAAAAATAAGTATTATTTTAAAGTTAATAAAAGTAAGGCGGCGATTTTTTTTTTGCCAGAAGGATGAGAAAGTTGAACTTTGCCTCTTTTCATTTGATGATGTCTTTTGTTGCAAGTAGCGTCCTGGATTACACGTTTCTCTTATATTTTGTGGCATCAGTGGGTTGTTATTCAAAGTCACCGCCCCATCCTTCTGGGGTGTGTGTGCTGGTTTCAGAGAGCTAGTTTTTTTTGTTTTTTTTTGGACCGTGGCATACCTTGGATGTATTGCATAGCTCATTGCCCGGCCTAAGAGGTGTGTTGGGCTCAGAGAGCCACGGCTTTTTGGGGAGAGGTAGTTTATTGAGGTATTGTTAAATCACAGGATGACAAAGTTAAAAGGATTTCCTCTTTCCTTAGAACTGCTTCTAAAGAACTGTTTTGGTACTCCCAGTTCTGATAGAACAGGGAGTACTTTACAATGGAAACGAAGAAATGCTGTCTGTGTGTCTGTCTGTCTGTCTGTCCGTCCGTGGTCAAAATATGTTCCACTAGCTTCAGACAAAACTTCTGGGCCGATCTTTCTGAAAATTTGTAGGTACGTTCATTATGGGTCAGGGATGATGCCCGATGTTTTATGTTACCAGAATAGCCGTTACTAACGGCTATAACGAGTTAAACTGCGTGCACTCCTTCAGAGTGACCAACTACATTATGACGCACGTTTGATTGTGACGTCAAATACATTATGACGCATGTTTGATTGTGACGTCAAATACATTATGACGCATGTTTAATTGTGACGTTTTTCAGGAAGATAAACTGGGAGTACGTCTGTATAGTTCACATCTTGTTTCTTTCCTTAAAGGAGTTGTTGGTCTACTGCAGAAAATTCATCGGACATTTCGCAGCTCTCACAGTTTCTCTTCCTAACCCCACCAAGAGTTGGCAGGAAACTGATGGTACAGACAGAGGACTGTTGACTGGGTTCCTGCCGGTTAAGAAATTCATGGCTCCTTTCCCTGTTTTAATGCTGCTAGCTCTTTCTCTCAGCTGTTGTGAAGAAACAGTACTGTTCACCGGACGAGAGGAAGATACAAATTACAAGACAGTACACGACGGGTTTTGACCTCTTTGGACTTCTTCATGGAAGATAATCGATATTGGGGACAACGAAAACGAAGAACGTGGAATGGACGTCCATTTTGCGCTCAATTTAAGGAGATAAATCTTAAATAAATGTTAGCGAACCACCCAGAGAAACGTGGACAAACGAGTCACAAGACAAAAACACGACGCGTTTCGACCTCGTAGGTCTTCTTCAGGTGAGACACAAACGAATATTCGTTTCTCTGGGCGGTTGGCTAACATTTGTTAAAGATTTTGTTTAGATTTCCGACTGCAGTCGTCTCACTTTGATTTAAGGAGAGAATCTATCGCTCGTTCTTCGTTTTCATTCTCCTCAGTATTGTTCATCTTGCCCACAGAAGACCACAGAGGTCGACACGTGTCGTGTATGGTCTTGTAGTTTGTTTGTCCATTCCATTCGACCAAATGTTCGTTTTTTCTTTTAAGTTTGCTTAGATTTCCGCCTGCAGTCGCCTCACACTGTCATCGGCTATTGCGGTTAGAACTGATGCCAACGGTACAGGTATCGGTGCAGTGTTCCTGCAGTCTTTTGCGGATACTTTGCATCCCATCATTCACGTCAGCAGGAAACGCGCGAGAGAAAGAATGGCACCTTAATAAGAGGGGGTTTTTCGCAATATTTTGGGCTGTGGAGATGCTGTGTCCCAGTACCTGTGGGGATAACCTTTTCGTCCTCCAGGTAGATCGCATGTTCCTTACGTATCTACAGTGAAGCAGTTCTTCAGAATGGCTCGTCTGACCCGTCGAACTTTGTGGCTGTCGGGGTACAGTTTCTCTATACAGCATGTGACTGGATCTCTTCACAACTTGCTGATATTTCTTTCTTCGCTCTCTGGTTGAGTAAATGATATCCTGATATACTTCCTGGTACAGAGAGAGAGAGAGAGAGAGAGGAGAGAGAGAGAGAGAGAGAGAGAGAGAGAGCATGCGTGCGTGCGTGCGCGTGCATTCGTGAGTGCGTACGTGCGTGCGCGCGCGCGTGTGTGTGTGTGTGTGCGTGCGTGCGCGCGTGCGTGCGCGCGCGCGCGCGCGCGTGTGTGTGTGTGTGTGCGTGCATGTGTGTGTGTGTGTATGTGTGTGTGTGTGTGTGGTGTGACATTTTGGTGTGGGTATATAAAGTTGATTTATTCCTGGAGTGTATATGACATCATAAAAGTTCGTTTTCGCGCGTTAATTAGAAATCTGACGGTTGTTTCTTTCTTTCAGTCGTGGGGGTGGGGGGGGGGGGGGGGGGGTGGGGTAGTTAAGGCATCATCAGTTGCTAGCCACGCTGGGCCTTTTGTTGCGTTTCAAACTGTGTGTCCCTCAAGTCGTACCGATCGGGCTGTGACCCCATTTGACCCGGAAGAAGGGTTCACTGGGCCACGCAGTCTGATTGGCCGCTCTCAGTCCTGGCGCAGTGACGTGGCGCTGCCGGAGAGCTCGGTACACGTCCTCCTCTGCTTGCCACCCCCCCCCCCCCCCCCCCCCCCCCCCTGCGTGTGTCCTGGTGACATGCAACATGTCCGCGTTCGTTTGCATTCTTGATTCTTTCTTTTTTTTTTTCCCAATGGTCCAAATTGTTTTATGATAAGAAATGTTACGTATTCCTTTACGATATCTTTAGTGAGCTGACCCTGACCCTCTTCCCCTTTGATCTTCTGGCTGGCGGGGGGGGGGGGGGGGGGGGGGGGGGGGGAGAAACAGGAAAAAGTACGAGTGCAATTATAATTATAGATATGTGTAGCCTGTGCCCATCGTCAGCACAGCGCAGGCCTCCGAGGGTGGAGGTACAGGACTGCTCAGAAGGCAGGTGAAGACAGTGCTTCTCTGGGTCTCCCCAGCACCTTCGGCTGTTTCTTTTTCTTCTGTCTGTCTGTCTATCTATCTATCTGTCTGTCTGTCTGTCTGTCTGTCTGTCTCTCTCTCTCTCTCTATCTACTATATCTGTCTATAGCTTTATCTATCTATCTGTCTGTCTATCTATCTATCTATATCTTTATCTATCTTATGTCTTTATCTATCTATATCTTTATCTATATCTATCTCTATAGCTTTATCTATCTCTCTATCTCTGTCTTTCTATCTATCTATCTATCTATCTATCTATCTATCTATCTATCTATCTATCTATCTATCTATCTATCTATCTAAACTAAGACCTCTCTGGACTTTGCTGCCAGACCCTCCTAACAATGTTAGACCTACAAAACCTTCAAAAAGATACAGATGCAAAGTGGGGCGACTGCAGGCGGAACCCTAAACAAATCTTCAACAGTTTAAGTACACTGTTCGTCAACCATGAACAAACGAATCACAAGAACAAGCTCTTAAACCTTGGGGTTTAAAAAAAAAAAAGTTTATTTATTTTTT
>JADBJO010018056.1:7500-20000 GCA_016801955.1 Conus betulinus | reverse complement strand
CTACCCGCTTGTAGTAAACTTGCCTGCGTCTCGATACAAGTTTACATATGTGCGGATTTTCCTATGGGGGTGGAGTGGGGGTGGTGGGGTGGGGGGCTTTGTACAGTTGTAACCCCCGAACACTTCCAGATCTGAAAGACAATAAACCTTATCTAAACATTGCTCATGTGCGTGTCTGGGCCGGAGGGTGAGCGATAGAGGGCAAAGAGGGTGTGGAGGGGGGGGGGGGGGGGTCAGGAAAAGGAGGAGGGGGGGTATGTAGGGGAAGGGGAAGAGAGGAATCGTGGAACTGAGAAGGTGATGTGATGGACAAAGTGGACAAAGGGTACTCTGTTCTATGCACTGCTCAGTAGTGTTGTGAGATTTTGATTGGTGAAACTGGCGTTAAATATACGTAGATACATACTGCATGCTGTGCGCAGGATTCCGATTTTTGCTGAGCGGGACGCCCGTGTCACAACCTTCAAGCACCATCTCAACAAGATACCCCCCCCGCCCCCACACTCTTTTCCCATATATCTGGACGAAGTGATTTGCCTCTGGACAATATCCGCGGTGATAGTTATGCTGCTTATACCCCAGCCGACCGCAAAGGGCCATATCAGGGCTGTTCACCGCGTTGAAGCCAACTCACGAGTCATTTAAAAAAAAAAAAAAAAAAAGAAGAAGAAAAAAAACTCATTCACACAACTCTCTAAAACACACCCTTAATGTCCGCGGAGTGCCGGCTCTGCTTCAGCTCTGGTGGCACCACTGTGCTTCCAGACACTGATGGAACAGCCTCAAATCGAACAGGGCCACACCTTAACGGCCAGTTTTCAAAGAGACCACATCAGAACCCGCGCGTATTCACCAACTCCTTCAGATCTAAAACACAGGAAATCGGGTGCATTAAGTCATCTGCAGAAACAAAAACCCACCTGTTTGAACGGATGTACAATGTGTGTAAGTGGGTGGGTGGGAGGAGAAGAGGGATAGCGGGTGAGTGGAGGTAAGCGGGTGGGGGGGTAGGGTAGATGGATAGTGGTGGGGAAGAAACAAGAGAGCTTGGAAATACGTATACGACACGTGGATGCAAGGATGACACATGTGTGTAATAGCACTGTTGGGGAAAAAAACCCGAATCGCCCAGCAGAAATGACAACACAGAGCACACAGAAGAAACTAGGAGACATCCCCCCCCCCCCCCCCAAAAGGAAGTTGTAAGCAGCATTTGTTTGGAGTCATGTCCTTGTGCTTAAGTGATCACGGGAGCAATACAAGAGTTACCCTTCTTGTTAGTTGTTTGCTGTTTGTTTACCGCCTCATTTAGGATTTCCTTTCATACCAACCAAACGGAGGTTCCCTGTGTTTGTTGCTGTTTGTCCGTGTACTTGTTTGACTATATTCCAGATCGAAAAGACGGTGCCAGTCTTGAATAAATGTTAATTTGTGTTCGCTCATTTCTTCAGCTGCTGTTGCTGTGTAGGTGTGTCAGGGATAGGGTATATGAGCAAGCTTGCAACATCCTTTAGGGGGGGGGGGGGGGGGGGGGGGGGGGGGGGGGTCCTTGTTCGTTCTGCATATTCTATGATGTCATTCCTGCCTGGCGATTCAGCGTCGTAAGCAGCATTCGTTTGGACTTATGGGCCTGTGTTTACTGGACCATCGTCAAATGTTGACTTCGAATCACGCCCGCGCCCAGCTTGAACACAAGCCACATTAATTCTGATTTTAACGTGGGGTCGTTCTGGTAGTGTAGTTCAGTGTAAGCTAAATCTTTTCCCCCCAAACTCTCCTTGGATGCTTCCTCTGTCATGCCACGCTAGGTGGGTGTAAACCTTTAAATCTGAACGTAACTAGCCTGTCTAAGAGCTGGTCAGATAGTGCCAGCCTGCCTCTTTAGCTGAAGAGCGGGAATAAGCAAAGGACTCCTCAGTTGTCCATTAAATTAGACCGGTAAATTAAACATTATATAGAAAAAAATCGACAATATAATTTGCTGGCCTGTCTGAGACAAGTCCGGCTTTAGTGGGGTGAGGCAGGCGGTCAAGCAGATGAGTTTTCTCCTCGCCTGGGTTGGGTTGGTGCTCCCGCCAGTTTATAGTTTTTGATCATTTTCGCCTGAACAACCTCGGGCCTTCTCAAAACTGTCAAACCTACTGGCGAAAAAGCCATGCCATGAAAAAGGAGAAACTCTGGACAAAAGGGCTACGTGTTGAAAAAAAAAAAACCCACAATGACACAAAAGCAGTTTATGGCATGTTAGCTAAGCCGTTGACTTCCTTACGGTGGTGAAGACATGGCCGCGGCGATGGCACCAAAATGTCTCATTCGCAGGTTAGAAAAAGCGTGGGGAAAAATATACACGATAAACAAACACATGAAAGACACCATACAGGTGAACAGCATTACAGAACGCCCAACTAGCGTCCAACCTGGACAAGGTGTCCAAGTTCCATAGCCTTGTCGCCAGCTCCAGCTGTTAAACCAGGAGTTCAGACTTCTCCCGTTCTAACTGAAGCCCGGCCACATTTTCTCTCTCACTCTCTCTTCGTGGGCGACGGCTCTCCCCGCCTGCATCGTTTCCCCTCCCCCCCCCCCCTGCCCTGCCAGAGCTTCTTCTCTCCACCCGGAAGGGGAGATAGGAAGCTGCTGGGCGAGGGTCGGTCAAGGCTCCCCGAGCCGAACCCTGGGAGGTCTGAATCGCAGGAGCGCCAAAGACGAACCCAGAGCCAGCCCGGGTGAATTCACGTGAAGGGCTCCTACGAAGGGTTGCGGAACTGTGCACCTGCAAAGACCTCCACACAAAGCATTGTCTGTGCTGGTAAAGCCATGGCACTTGCCGTGGGAACTTTGACCTTTGCTGTGTTTCCTCAGTTCACCAGTACCCTAACACACCACAAAGTCTTAATATCTCTAGAACTATTACAGGTGTCCCAATGAAGTTTGCTCTCTTACGCAAGCGTGATTTACTCTTTTGTCAGTGAATTTCGGTATCCATGCATCAAACGGGACAAACAGAAATGCTTGCGTCATTTGAACCAAACCTTTCTGGTGGTGAAGCGTGTACCCTGGTAGACCCCATTGCTTAAAGAGAGATAATCGGATACCGCAGCATATTGTGTATAGGTCCAGGTGTACCCGCGTCGTCGACTGTTGAAGCATAAACTCTGGAGAACTCTTTGACGAGTTGGGACCCACCAAGACCTGTAACATCTGGATAATGATATACGCAATAAAAGCACACAGTACAGCCTGTGTGTAAAATGTATGGAGACCTGCCTCATCAAGATTGTGTCGTCAAGAGCGACGCCTGGTGAAGATGAGTTAATCAGAGCGTAAGGAAACAACACAGGGCCCGTGGGGAAGCACAGGTCATCCACATCGAAACTTGATGGTTTGTCCCCTGAGCCAGATTCAACCCCACTCCTTCCCCTCCTCCACCTCCCCTCCTCCAACATCATCCTGAGTTCGGTGTCCTCGTCCTCTTGGACGACTGAATTTGCAGTCTGCTCTGCCTGCATGTCTTGCTTGTCCGCTCTCTTGTGTAGCAGACGTACCTTCCAGCGTTATGTTGGTGGCCGCTATAAGCACCTCGATCTTTTATCCCAAACAGAGCAAGTGTGAAGAAAAACCACGTCTCTGTGTTGAACTGATTAGTTGTATTTTCATTTACTGCAACAACAATAACAACAAATTAAGAAGAAGCTTTTTTTATGATATTTTGCTTTATAAAGTATAAACACTACAATATAGAAAACTAACTGACCTAAATGACACATGTGACCCTACGTTGTGCACCTCACTCGTCTACCCGAGGACAAATTTCAGGAAAATCACGGAATTTTGCCCACTTCCAAACCAGCTTAGGTTTAACACATAGCACATTATTCAAGTGCAAAGCGAGATCAGTATTGAAACCGTTCACCTCCTGTTTAACGTGACACTGCAAAAATCAGCTAGTAATTAGGGCTTGTATAGACATGCCTGGAGAAAGACACAACTGTCCACTCTGTGCTTTTTTTTTTTTTTTTTTTTTTTTTGTCCCAAATGCGGGCATATGAATATTGTCTTTCGGGCTTTTATTTCCTTAAGGGTGGAAGGGTCTCCTACAAAGAGTGCCTTCAGCATTAATTTTTCATCTCTTTTCTTAATGCATCATCTTCTTCTTCCGAACAGTGTCTGGAAAATCTGCTTGTCACGTTTTCTTCCTGCTGTAGTTTACTGCACAGACCTTCCAACGCTTTTCTCGACTTGCTCTTTTGTTTTGTGTGTGTGTGTGTGTGTGTGTGTGTGTGTGTGTGTGTGTGTGTGTGTGTGTGTGTGTGTGTGTGTGTGTGTGTGTGTGTGTGTGTGTGTGTGTGTGTGATTTTATAAAGCAAAATATCATAAAAAAAGCTTCTTCTTAATTTGTTGTTATTGTTGTTGCAGTAAATGAAAATACAACTAATCAGTTCAACACAGAGACGTGGTTTTTCTTCACACTTGCTCTGTTTGGGATAAAAGATCGAGGTGCTTATAGCGGCCACCAACATAACGCTGGAAGGTACGTCTGCTACACAAGAGAGCGGACAAGCAAGACATGCAGGCAGAGCAGACTGCAAATTCAGTCGTCCAAGAGGACGAGGACACCGAACTCAGGATGATGTTGGAGGAGGGGAGGTGGAGGAGGGGAAGGAGTGGGGAACTCTTTGACGAGTTGGGACCCACCAAGACCTGTAACATCTGGATAATGATATACGCAATAAAAGCACACAGTACAGCCTGTGTGTAAAATGTATGGAGACCTGCCTCATCAAGATTGTGTGTGTGTGTGTGTGTGTGTGTGTGTGTGTGTGTGTGTGTGTGTGTGTTCTGAAGTAATGCCCACACCAACCTTTTTTAACGTTATTTTTGTCTGACTCTTTCTTCAAACAGTGCCTATACATCTGGCTGAATATTTCCTCTGTACAGTGTCCTGTGTGGTTCGTTTATCTTTCACGCGTTTTCCGGATGCTTCTGTCTTTCTGAACAATGCCCAGAAGGTCTCCCTGTAGCGAGAGCCCATGGTGTAATAGACGAAGAAGTTGAAAGGTGGCATTGATAAAAGTGAAGAGGTCCGTGACCCACAGACCAGCCAGGAACAAGTTCTGCTTCCGCCGCCCCGAGTTCACCTCAGGGAAGAAGAGCCAGCTGATGCGGATGACAGCAATGGGAGTGATACACGCAATGAAGAGGATAGAGTTGCCCACCAGCATCTTCGTCAGAGCTATCTCTCTGGGCGAAATGGTCGAGGAAGTGCCAGACCGCCACGTCACGATCTGGGCGAAATGGTCGAGGAAGTGCCAGACCGCCACGTCACGATCTGGCGAAGTTTTACGATCGTCATGATGGTGTGGTGGTCGTCGTCACCACCACCACCACCGCGCCAGGCAGACCCACACCGAACACGGAACTGTCCAAGTAATCGATGAGCTGCTTGTTGGCGAGGTAGAACCCCCTCCCCCCCCCCCCCCCCTCGGTTGCCGTGGTGACGGATACGCCCGTTTCTGGGTCGTAGACGCAGCCGAAGTGATACCGAAAACAGGTGAGGAAAAAGAGGGAGAGTACCACCACGATGACCACCACGAGGACCACCGCCATCGTCCTGGTGCGTAGCATACGCTGAAAACCGAGAGGGTTGAAGACACAGAGGCACCTCTCGATAGCTATGATAGCCGAGAGCACGGGAGAGGCAAAAGCAGAAGCCGAGTAGAGCGATGATGTTGTTGTTGACCATGAAGATGGTGATGGGACCGAACCTCTCCTTGGTGGTGAACTGGAGGTACAGCTGTTCGATCTGTAGACACATGACGGTGATCAGGTACAGTTCGTCGGCCAGGGACAAGGAGAACATGCACAAGTTGACCCGATCCTTGAGGCCTTGCTGGTAGAACACGGCCATGTTGATGAGGTTGGCCGGCCCGCCGACCAGAAAGAGCAGGTACAGCAGGTTGTTCTTCGTTTGACGGACGATGGTCTCCACCTCTTCGCTGATGACGTTGTCAGGGTTGTCCCAGGGCAGGAAGTCCATCTGCCTGAACACGATGTGGATGCAGTCCTCCCTGCCTGAGCCATTGTGGGCTTCAGACTGCTGCAGGGTGTCTGTCAGGTCATAGGGAACAGTGGCGTCCTCCGGCAGCTTCATTCGGTCACTGGACGAGTTGCACGTGGTGCGGGCCACGATCGACGTGACGCATTGAAATGGAAGACTCTTGGTTTGTCACTTTTGAAACACCGCGCGCGCGCACGCACGCACGCACGCATGCACGTAGACACACACACACACACACACACACACACACACACACACACACACACACACACACACACACACACACACACAAAAACACACGCACGGACGCACGCACACACCCATCCGGACGCGCGCGCGCACACACACACACACACACACACACACACACACACACACACACACACACACACACACACACACACACACACACACACACACACACTTGCCCGCTCGCACACACACAAAACACACACATACACACACACACACACACACACACACACACACACACACACACACACACACACGCACACACACACACACACACACATGTAGAAGAAGAGAGAGTCAGAGACAGAGAAGCAGAGAGAGGGAGGGGCGGAGAAGGAGAGAGAGAGATGAGAGAGAGAGAGAGAGAGAGAGAGAGAGAGAGAGAGAGAGAGAGAGAGAGAGAGAGAGAGAGAGAGAGACATACAGACAGACAGACAGACAGACAGAGAAGAGATTTGTCATTTTCAAAACACACACACACACACACACACCACATACCACACGCGCGCACACACATACATACAAACACACACACACATGTAAGAAGAGAGAGAGAGAGAGAGACCAGGAGTTATATGTTAGTGAATTTCCTCCCCATTGGAGAGTGTCTCCCCCTTGGAGACTATAAGCTTGCTGAAGACTCTTGAGAAACATTTATTATTCCCCACTCACCTTCCCAAGCACACACTGTTAGTTAGGCAGAATTAACTGCCACTGCAGATATGAATGCTTATCTCCCCCTATTTCTTGACTCTAGGACATAAGAGCAATTTTGTTTTATATATATATATATATAAATGGTTCTGGCACTTCTGAAGGTTTCCTTTACAGGGGAGTGTTCTTACTTAATCACACTTCCCCAGAATGGAAACTGACATAAAACTGCGATCAATCGTTGTAGTAGTGTTTTCGCAATGTTTTTTTTTTTTTATTTAATACCAGCGAGAGTTATTCGTGATCTGTGGCTCCAAAGTTTATATTTAGGACGCTGCAAGCACAGACTGGTAACTTGTAACACTGTTACTTCTACTGCCACTATTGCCGCTGCTACAGCTGCCACCGCCACAGCCGCCACTGCTGCTGCTGCTACTAATAGTACTACTGCTACTTCTATTGCTACTTCTGCTGCCGCTACTACTATTACCACCATCACCACCACGACTACAACCGCTTTTGCTATATTGTGACTCTTGTTCCAATTCGATGATATTCACTAAAGAGCCCTGGTAAATGCTATGATGTCAAGAAGAAGAAGAAGAAGAAGAAGAAGAAGAAGAAGAGAAGAAGAACTACATCAACCGCAAGAATACTAATAATAGCAATAATGATAACAATAATAATAACAAGTAATGATAATGATAAGAAGAATAACAATAATAACAATTAATCAGGACAACAACGAGTGTAATATTGATAATGATAATAGTAATAGTAATGATAATGGCAATAATAATAATGATGATAAATGTGATGATGATGATGATGATGATGATGATGATGATGATGATGATGCTACTACTACTACTACTACTACTACTACTACTACTACTACTACTATTTCTACTAATGAATGAATGCCAACGACGACAATGATGATGATATGACGATGTGAATGATAATAATGATGATTGTCGTGTCAAGAACAGTGATAATGGAAACAGTTTGTATAGTACCTTATTTTGCGCAGAAGTACACCAAGTGTTAACTTATGCCATTCGGACCCATGCACAGCGACACTTGAAAAAGAACAGATTGGATATGGACTTGTCATAGGGGGAGAAACGTGACAACAAAAGATGAGGGGGGGAGGCGGGGGTGGTGGGTGGGGAGATAGGAAATCCGAAAAAAAAAAAAAAAGATTTTGTAGCCAGTTGAAAAAAAGTCCATCTTGGCCGATCTTTCTGAAAATTTGTAAATACGTTCATTATAGGTCACAGATGATGGCGATGTTTACCAGAGTAGCCATGACTAACGGTTACACCAGTCCAAGACGGTTTTTCCTCTTTATGGAATATTTCACGCGTATTCAGGATAAACTGGGAGTACGTTTACGTTTATATGCTTTGCATCTTGTTTCTTTCTTTCCTTTTTCCCCCCCTTCTTTCTTTCTTTTTGCTTTTCTTTGTCTCTCTCTTCTTTCCAGAGAACAGCCAGAAGAAGAGAGATGAGGGAGGAACAGAAAACTGAAAAAGCCGAGGAGAGGTGATAGGGGGAGACAGGGAGGGGGAGACATAGAATGAGAGGGGAATGGGGGCAAAAAAAGAATGACGAGAAAGCGAGGGGGGGGGACAGGAGGTTAAAGAGAAGGGGGAAAAAGGGGGGGGGGAGGGGAAGGGAAGAAAGGGAGGAAGGGAGGTGATAACGAAAAAGAGGGAGGGGTGAGGGGGGGACAAAGGAAGGGAAAAACAAAGGGGTAAGAAGGGAAGAAAAAAAAAAAGATGGGGGCATCGAAGTAGAGTGGATAAAGGGGAGAGAAAATAAGAAAGAACATACGAGGGAAAGACAAGAGAGGGTGGGGATGGGGCAGGTCTGAAAGGAAAAGAAAAGATAAGGGGGTAGGAAAGAAGTCGAATCAGGGTAGGGGGAGGGAAAAAGGCAAGGGAAAAAGGGGAGGGGGGAGAGCAAGAAGGAGGACACGTGACGATGGGGGAAATCCCAAGTGAAGGAAAAAGAGGGAGAAGAAAAAAAAAAAAAAAAAAAATGAAAGGAAAAGGGGGGGGGTGGGGGGGAGGAAAAAGAAGGGGGAGGAGGAGAGGGGGATAGGGAGGAAGAGAAAAGGAAGAGGAAGAAGGAGGGGGGAAGGGCAGAAAGAGGGGGGAATAGAGGGAAGGGGAGGGAAGGAAAGAAAGGAAAAGGGAGGAGAAAGGGGGGAGGAGGGTAAGGGAGGGAGGGGGACAAAAGAGGCGGGAAACAGAGGAGGGGAAAAGAAGATAGAATAGAAAGAAGAAGGGGAGAGTGAGGGGGGGAGGGGGGGGAAAAAGAGGGGGAGGACAGTGTAAGGGGGGGGAGAGGAGAAGGGGGGGAGAGTGGTAAGGAAGAGGGAAGAGGGGGGGGAAGGGGGAGGAGGAGGGCGACGGGCGAGAGGGGAGAGAAAAGGGGGGAGAAGTGGGGGAAGGAAACAAAGGCAACCCCAAAGAAGAAAAAACGAAAAAAAGAAAGAGAAGAGAACAAAAGGAAAAAGGAGAAAGGGAAAGAAGAGGATAAAAGAGGAAAAAGGGGAATGACAAAGAAAAGAAATAAAAAGAAAAAAGAAACAAAGACAAAGAACGGGAAAAGAAGGAATTAAGAAAAGAAAAAAAGGAAAGAAAGTAGAAGAAGAAAGAAGAAACAAAGGGAAAGAAAGAAAGAAAAAGAAAGGAAGAAAGAGAAAGAAAGAAACGAAAGAAAGGGAAAAAGAAAGAAAAATGACAACAACAACAACAAAAAAAAACGACGAAACGTATTACACAACATAGCATATAATAAATAAAAAAAAAAAAAAAAAACAAAAAAAAAAAAAAAAAATGTATATATGGATATCCTCAGAATCATCGAAATTCAAGCAGATGGAAATCAGGTCTGGAATAAAACATTAGATTCCGGTTTCATTTTTTATTTTGTTACTTTGTAAAAATAAACAAAAGAAAAGAAAGAGACCACTTCAAGTAGTATAGTTGTTGTTTGTTTAGTGTGGGGTTGTAACAGTAAGAGGTGGTGATGGGTATTATAAGTCATATATTCAAAGGATTAGGGTAAAAAAAAAAAGAAAAAAAAAAAATTAAAAAAAAAAAAAAAAAAAAAAAAAGAAAAATTTTAAAAAAAAAAATATAAAAAAAAAATTATTAGGCTTCTTAAAAACGGCAATAATTATCAGGCCAAAAACAGCATTAAACGAAACAGAAAAGGCACACCCCCCGTCTTGAAGATTATGCACTCACCCAAGTACACAAGACCACAGAGAGCCAGGTTGCCTTCAACCTCTTTCTTTCAGAAAGGTCCAATAGCGCGCAAGGGTGGGGTAATTCATAAAATCATGGACAGTTTATACTAGTCAAAACAGCAGTTTCTGCACAAGCAGAGCACAGCTCCTTACTTGATGGAAGAGCAGAGGCTCCTCAAAAGATGCTATTCCGTCAAGACGAGACCTAGCCTACGCGCGAGATTTTTTTGGGGTGTGAGTGCCGCCGCATGAGGAACAAAGGTAGGCTCATACTCTGTATTTGGAGAGTCGTCTTGCTGAAATAGTAGTTTGATTAATTGCCGGAGTGTGGGTGGGGGGAGGAGAGGAAACCGAAAGAAAAAGAGACCGGTGTCAGGTACTCTCAATAGCGCATTCATTAATAAACAAATGTTACAATAACACAGAGAAAAAACAGCAAATTACAGTGAAAAAATCGATTGATTAAAACTCACTTTTGAAACGATGGGTTATTTTGGAGACATTATGAATGAGCATGCCGCACAAATCCCAGAAATGCTTTCGCAGGTAACATACGAACAGACCTCACCGTACCACACCACCACACACACACACACACAAACAACACATGCTATAAAAACCACACAAACACAACACCCAACACCCCACACACACACACAACACACACACACACACACACACACACACACACACACTACAACATACACACAACACCACACACACACCACCCACACAACCACACACCCACACACACACACACAGAAGGCACGCACGCGTAACGCAGGTGCACGCAGGCATGCATGTTCGCACACAAACGCAAGCACACACACACAAAAACACCCCCATAAATACCATACTATATACATGCAGATGCACCACACACACAAACACACAAAATCAATGAATTACACGCAGGCCATACATACATATATACATGTAAAATTACAGGCATACAAGATTCTATCTCTCCTCTCTCTTCTCTTCGCTCTCTCTCTCTCCTCTCTTCAGACACACACCATATACCTAACATACACACCCACACAAACAACACACACAAACACACACACACACACACCAACCAACACACAAACACACACACATTACGCTTGAACGAGTGTTGAATGTGAGCGTGCTATGTATTGTGTTGTGCGAGGAGATTGGAAGTTTTGTGTAAGACCAGTGAATATTATGAGATATGTGTTGAATGCTGGATGGCGCGGTTTTCTCCGCAGTTGTAATGCGGGTCTGTTAAAGTTTGATACAAAAGTTGATACGAAAAGGTGAAGGGCCGGAGTGAGTTGCGGGGACGAGTGTGATGGTGGGGGGGTGTGAAACGCCATTGTTGTGAATGGAACGCTGGGTAGCGAGGGATAGGTGCGAATATGTTAGTGAGTTGAATTGTGCAATTCTGGCAGCGATGGCCGTGGGAATTTGACATGAACTCTTATTGATAGACAGGGGGAGGGGATGACTGATACCGAAAGCAGGTTACTACATACGTAATAAAAGCAAAAAGATGAATATACAGAAAGGGGCTACAATGACAGTGACGATGTAAATGTGGAAGGAAAAAAATGAGAGCAATTGTGTCAATGACAGTTTAAAGCTTTTTGGAACTGGGTTAAAGTAAATGAACGTAAGTCTGTCTGATTGTGAATGTGAGAGACAGTGATATGATATCACCAATTTTGCTAGGGGTGTTCCTTCCTTTGATGAGAGGATATGGCGAGTTGTGAGGTGAATTGTAAATAATGTATTCTTTTTTACACTGGAATATATGCGGATTGTTCAATAAGTTAGACGACAGAGATTTCATTCAGTTTGTTTTCTTCATTCGATGTTGTTTGTGTTAGTGGAAACTTTTGCAAGAAGCGAAAGGGTTTGAATCGAGCGTTTTTAAGGATCATAAAATATTTGTTAAGTCGGCTATTAAACTAACAAAACATGGTAGGTGTTCAGGGGGGGACTATAGTCTGCTTGATACGGAAAGATTTGGTTTCCGTATATTCTTCCTGTCAATTGTGAAAGTCCTTTATTAATGCTATTTTGCTTGATAAAGATTATTTTGCTTTTTATAAAATGTTTTGCTAGTTTGTACGTATATTCCACCTGAAAATTCACCTTATTATTCTTCACATGGTTTTTGATAATGGTATTGACTTGTTAGGGAAGATTGCATTGTGGTGAAAACGATGATGTCATTAGGCGATGTGATGTTGATGTATGCTATGTGGGTGACATTAATGCGAGGACGTCAAATCTGGTCCCCCGGAA
>JADBJO010018055.1:0-36191 GCA_016801955.1 Conus betulinus | reverse complement strand
TTATTTCTCAGTGGATATGCTTATGTCATGTGTTGGTCACCCCCTGCCCACCCCACTCCTCAGTTAATTGTTTCAAAAAAGCTACCAGTCATTTCATTAACTTTAAAACCCTTGCTAACTAACCACCATTATCAACACCATAAATGGGGGTGTTTTTATTATACTCCCTGTTGGCTCGTAACTATACCATGTCAGATCATAGCATTCACGGCAGTTCAGTCCAGCTGTCAGGCCGAATTTTTGGTGGGAAATTGCAGTCATATAGATAGTCACGTGACCCCACACCCTACTTCCGCCAGCGAGGCTATGCCCGATTCATTCAGCGAGGCCTGCCACAAGGTAAACCAAAGAACCTTGGCGCTAGAGGGGAAGGGTAGGGCGGGCATTAGAGTCGGAACATGGTAAGATACTAGCCAAATAGAGAGTATAATAAAAAAATCCCCATTTTGGTGTCATATACTGTACCATGTCAGACCATAGCAGAATTTAAAGAATAGGGGGAGGGCAGAGCGCCCTTGTGGGTTCTTGGGGTTAACTGATATGGCTGCATTGCCGCCACAAAGAAATCCTTAGAACCGTCAGCCCTGGTCATGCGGATATCCCTTAAATAAAAAGTTATGAAAGGGTTCTCCGAACGCCAGTAGGCTGCCTCCAGGAGGTGGCGCAAGGGGACAGAGTGCTGGAATGCTGCGGAAGTGGCCAGCGCTCTGACCTCATGGGCCGGGAGAGAGTCTTTGTACACCTGGGCCAAGGGCAGGAAGATTTTACCGTATATGGGATAGCCATCTAGAGAGTGCCGAGCAAGTCTGGTTTTCTTATTATGGTGTGATAGAAATGAGGAGATGTCTCTGAGAGGAAAACGCCTGGGGCCAGAGGGTGAGCGTTCCCAGTAGTATCTGAGCAATCTTAAAGGGACAGGTAAATGTCTCCCCCACTCCCTCTCCTCTTCCCTAGGATATCTGCTTGGAACGGCGGATGAACGAGGGAAGGAGAGGCAGTGCCCGGTTCCTGAATCTTAGCTAAGAACTCTGCAAGGAACTTAAGCGAGACAGAGCCCTCCCTGTGGAAGGCAATGTCTCGTGGGTCCCCACTAAGGGGCATGGATCTCGCTTCGTCTCTTGGCCGAGGCCAGGGAGAGGAGAAAGTGTCTTGAAGGAGAGGAGGTCAAGGGAAAGGTGGCTACGGGCTCGAAAGGAAGGTTTTCTTGAGGGCGTCTAGCACAAGAAAGAGGGTCCAAATAGGAGTGCGCCTAGGGGATTGAGCTTCCCGTAGGGCCACCCCCCCCAGATACCTCTCTGAGAGAAAGTCTTCTCGATATCGACGAGGCCGCCGAGCTGTCAGATGGTGGTGCAGCACAGACGGAACTGTAGCCCGAATGGAACTAGCAGAGAGCTTAACCTCTTCAGTATGCACTTATCTGAGCTCGGTTACTCCGAAAACACCTCAGCAAGGTAAAGTTACTGTAACTGGAACATGGTTACCCATTAAAAAACTTTTAAAGAGAAGAAGAAAAAGGAAATAATGAAATGAAAATAATTTTTAAAAAATTCCTACTAATATATATGTTGCTATATCGTTAAGTAAGTTCTGAAGAATGAATGTCACATGAGCCTTTTACTATGGGGAAAAAAAAAAAATCGGTCTTCCTCAGAACTTTCTTCTGAATTGTTGCTCATCATACCTGGAACCTCATCCCAGTCGAAAAACTAGGTCACTCTAAGCTTCATTACCCAGGCACTTTCACTAAGTCTTATGCCGTAAATCCTACAAAAACACAGTATCTCCATCACTAAATCTCATTATAGAATGGCAGAAATCAAGGTTAACCATGGTGAAAAAACAGCATTTCGACCTCAAAACTTAAAAAATTCGTAACTCGAGGAACCACGGCACGTATCGACTCATGTTTTTTTTGCAAAACAGTAGAAAATGGCTACAGAAAGGAAGTCACGTTCTCGCGAGATTTCCTTTTCTACGAGAAACATGGCGGCACCCATTGTTGCCACGGTTTCACCGGGCGCTGGCGGGCACTCAGCCTTTTGGCTGTGTGATTTCTGGTCGGGCGCTAGCAGGCGCTGGCTGGCAAGAGAAGGGTGGATGTGGGGGACCGAGTAAACGAGCACACACACAACCCATCTCCTCCATCGGTAGTTGTAGAGGGATCGGGGACGGGAGAGACATACATTGGATGACGACAGCTGAACCAGTGGTCCCATACCGCAGTCCGAGTCGGCTTGTTCAGGGTCCACTCTGTGTGCAGAAGGGACCCCTGATCGGCTGAGAGAAGTCTGCCAGGATATTGTGTGACCCGCTATGCGTCTCGCGCGGAGGGTGGTTCCCCGTGCATGACACCAGCAAAGAAGGGCCTCTGTCCGCAGTGAGAGGCCGATAGAGTGAGCCCCCCCCCCCCCCCGTTGACATAGTGTGCTACCGACGTGTTGTCCGTGAGGAGGAGAAACCAGTCGGTGAAAGACTAGATGTTGGAAGTGGAGGAGGCCAGCCTGACCGCTTCCAATTCTAAGATACTAATGTGGAGATGTGCCGTCTGTACATCCCACACACCCGAGGCATGACGGTCCTCCAAGTGGGCCCCCCAGCCCAAGTTGGAGGCATCCGTGTAGAGTTCCAGTGGCTGAGTTGGGAGAGAGATTGGAACCCCGGTGGTCAGGGTGGACGGGTTGAGCCACTCCTCCGTGGCCCAACTGAACCAGTGGCCAAGGGGAATGGTCTGGTCCCAGCGGTCCGAGGTCTGGCGCTTGGGGACCCGACCCAGGGGAATGAGGGGATGAAAGGGACTCTACTATCCGGGCGGACCTCTACGGGTAGGGGCGACCTGCATGGAGATGGTGTCGAAACTCATTGCCCAGGAAGGAGAACTCTGACTGGGAGTGAGTTTGCACTTGTGGGGGTTGGTTTCAAAACCCCAAAGTGGAACAGAGACTGAGGAGGTTGGGTGGGGTTTAGCTGAAAGGGCTCTCCCTAATCCAAGTCCCCTTTGGGCGACTCCCCCGGTCACCTCCAGGACCGTGTCTGCTGGCTGAACCAAAGATTCTGCTGGGGAGTTTTTTTTTATTTCGGCCTAGGGCAATATTAGGGTGCTTGGCGGGCCGTGTGGTGTGAAAAGGTGGACTGCCTCGGATAGGGTTTGGGGCCTGGAGAAGGCAGGGGAGGAACGCAATGGGGGCCTAGCAGGGCGTGGCGGTGGCCTGGCCGCAAATGACTCTGTCTGCTTGCGTTCTTCGACTGATTGCAACATTACCGCAGTCGAAAACAGTCACGAAGAGTGACTGGTCCTGGCCCAGGATACACCGCAAGGATGCCTTAAGCACCGGGGAGAGATTGGACCATGCCAGCACGGCATCTATCGCTACCAACAGGCAGTTAAAGTGGCTCCTGGGTTACACTGTCCGCTGCAGCTGAAAGGTGATGCAAGATCCTGTAACAGGTATCTGTCCTCCTGGCGGTGTCTCGGAGCCTGGGTCCGAGGACCACTGGGACGGCACTGTCCTCCTCCTGCCAGAGAACCTCTGCCCGCTGCAGGAGCATGCCTAGAAAGGCATGACCAGCAGTGATGTGTAGGATCCCCATTCTGGCTACCCGGTCCCACTCCTTTAGGTTCTTAAAGGAGATGGTGCCCAAGTAGGCGGGGCCCAGGTTGGGAATAAGTCGACAATCTGCCTGGGAAATGCCAAATTCCCTGGTTACAGGATTGTCGGAGAACAAGGAGGCGACTGCAGGCTTCTTGCGGTCCCAAGGAGAGTGTCTGACAGGGGCTGCATTAGGGGGCAAGATGGACCCTTGATGTCCCTGGCGGAGGGACAGTTTGTGCACCCCTGGCGCAAAATTGCCGGACCTTCCCAGATGGAGACGAGAGACTGACTGGGTGCGATGGATCCTGGGGTTTAGATCGCCGGGCTGGGGGCGGCCCCGGGTGAATTCAAAGACAGGATATACTGTCAGAGGGTGGGGCTTCCCTCACAACCAGGTCTGGGCGCCCACCGTTCCAGGTGTGAACACATTGCCGATGAGGAGGAGGTTTCTTCTTCTTCCTCCTCAGCCTCTGGGTGTTCCTGGGGAGGTTGTGCGGAAACTTCCTCAGGAGGCAGCTGCGTGGTGCGCTGTGAGGGTCCCGCCCTCGCTGGGTAGTGGGAGACTGCTAGGCAGGTCCCTCGTGGCTCTATGATTGGCGACCAGACTAGGGTGGGGGAGCCCGTCCTCGCAATCGGATAGCACCGAGGTGGGGAGACTGAGGTCGACCCAGGTGGATGACGGCTGGGTACCACATTCGACCGTGGAGCTGTTCCTGTTAGGTGTGGGAATTAAGCCACTGGTCCTCTCTCGGGGGCATAGAGCCACTGCTGTGTCCCCGGGAAGGCAAGCGGCTGTGGCGGCCCTGGAGTATGGCGACAGAATGTCCCCAGGGACCTTGGTAACCTGGGAAACACAGGACGGTAGGGAGAGAGCCGGCTTGGCCTGTCTTACCCCACCAGGAGCATTGCACACTGCCTCATACAGTCGTCCTGGTGTGGGCCTCGGCGCGGGCCCTAGTGTAGGTGGTGGTGCGGCAGAGGACACAGTAGCCGAACGCCCTATGAGCTGACTGGACTGAGCTGCGAACCCTGTGGTGTCCCCCCCCCCCCCCCCCCCCCCCAGGAACGGGACCGCAGATGTTGCTCAAGTGAGGAGCGTAGAATAGGTCGGGGCCTCCCCCACATCCTGTACCCCTAGGGGAGTCCTCTGCGATTGTTCGATCGGGGTTGGTCAACCGCCCTTGTGTATGGACAGGAACTGGGGTCATACCCCGGCGTGACCCATACACCAGAATTTATGGGCACCTCCGGGGCTCGGGCAGGTGTTGGCTGCACCTGTGCACAGTGGTGGAAGAGCGTCATGAGTCCGCGTGTCAAGTTCGGGGGGGGAAACTTGTGACACGCGGCTCATCCAAGGCGTGTGATGGATGGCGATTCCCAGCCCCGACCCGTCACCCGTGCTGGTCCACGTCTCAGCAAAGTTCCCCGGGGACCGAGGATTGCAAGAGCGCAGCATGATAGAAGAAGTCTCACTGGGGCATAGTAAAGGGTAGAAGGCAAGCTGGCCAATGGAGGAGAATTTCAACAAGGAGTTTTGACTTGGTTTTGCCTTTTAGGGGAGCCTTGCCCTTAGATTTTTTCTGGGCAGGTCGAAAGAAAGGCATTTATTAATGGTGGCCGCTTGCCTTGTAGCTTTCGGACGCAGCGATTGTGTGTCTGTCTGTCAGTTGGGTAGAGGAGGAATGGTCACGCGCGCCCCTCCGCGGAGAAGTCTCTCCTTCTACCTGGCGGTACGTTCTTCTGTGGTAAGTACAGTTTGCTCTGGATCGGAATCGACTGGGGCCTCTCCGGGAATGTGAGCGACTTCTGGGAGGCGAAATGGCTCAACCCGTCTGTGTCCTTCACCATGTTGGGCAATGGTGGCAGAGCAAACCCGGAGCACACGACCACCACAAGAGAGGAGACAAGTCTGTTGATCGAGAAGATGTTAATTAAAACTCGATCGGTCGTGTGGAACGGTACTGATATAAATAGCAACGGGATAGATGAGCGGAACAAAATCGCTCGTGCGCGTGTGCAAGGGAATCGAGAAATCGTCTGAAAACTCGGTCTACCCGTACACAGCACTGGTACTGAGAAATGCGGAGTAACGCGGGTCTCAATCAGCGTGTACAGGTCACAGCACTGATACCGAGAAGTGCCGAGTAATGTTAGACCGCAATCTCGATCAGCATGTACTAGTACGATAAACTTCTTACACTAATGTACTCTGTGTGTACTAGTACGATAAAATTTGTACACTAAAACCAGTGAGAGTACGATAAACTTCGTATCCTAAACCTATACGTTGTACAAGGTCGGCCACGAGGTGGGGCGATCAGGTGGAAACTGGACCGGCAGGAAGAAAAATGGCAGCCGAGGACCGGCAAGTGTTCGATCGTCGAAGTGAAATTACAGGGAGCGCAGTGTGGAAATAAAGAAACGCGCCCCGAAAGGCAGTTAAAAGAGGGTGGATGAGTTACCGAAGGGGCAACGAAAGACACAGAGACCAGGCCGATGGACCTTACACTAAAAACAAACTCGCGAGAGAGAGAGAACAATGCGAGAGAGCAATACGACGACCGAACAAAGTCGCGCGAGTCACGAGCGTGAAAATTAATAAAATCCTAGCCCACCAAGAGCCCACACGGGCAAGTGTTATTAAGGTGTTTTAGCGCAAGCGACAACTCTGAACAAGTAAAAGAAGCAAAACACAAGGAATCTTTACCACAAAGGCAGAAATATACGCAAGACAGCAGCACAAGACTTATCTTGCTTGCCCCCCGACGACAGGCGCAAAGATGAACGAGGCTACAGTCGAAGCGAACACCGGCTTCTTACGTTGGCTTCGGCAGAGACAGTAGGGTGGGCAATCACGTGACTGTCTTATGACTGCATTTGCCACAAAAAATTTCAGCCTGGCAGAGCTGACTAACTGCCATTGAATGCTATGGTTTGATATGGTATTAGTATATGATGCCAAACAGGTGTTTTAAGCGATACACCACCACACACACACTCAAAACCATGAACACTTTTAACAGGTATTACTGTCTGCGGGAAAAGGCAAATCTGAAAGCCATGGCAGATATGTGAAGAGAACATCTGCATGCCATTGTGGCAATTGCTTGACCGCCTATTCAACAGGCCCTCCATGTCCGGTCAGAACACATCACACACAGCATCTCACGCTGTCAGGGCAGCTGGCCAGACTCACCAAGAACAGTTCTGATCTCTTCTTGGGAGACATCACAGACTTGAGGGTGGACACCACACTGCTGACCTATGGACTCGCGGCAGCAGCACTGCTGGTGGCGTTGTGAGGTGGTGGTGGCCGCTGGTAGAAAGTTTGTGGTGACTGTTTCCCGACGATGTTGAAAGCCACCATGGAGACACACACGCATCACTGGCTTACTGCCCGACTGGCCATGACCGTCACGCTGGAGGAAGAGCTGGAACCTGTGGAGGAGGAGGAGGACTGGGGTGGAATGAGAGGTGCTGTGGTGGCCCTGAGCGGGGGAGGGTTGTCAGCGGCTGATGGCGGTGGTCCACAAACCCATGGCCACCAGTGGCTGCTACAGTGGTCACACTGTGGAGGGGCCATTCACTGCGCACACACACTGTTCACTGGACACACACAGCTCACTATAAAGCCCACAAACCTTCCCGATCTCATGCATACACTACTATCTCCAAGTCCTTCCCATTCACCTTACCAATGTACACTCCCATCACATAATACATACATACACCCATCACATCATACACTCCGAGCACAGTAAATTACATACATACACTCCCATTACATCATACAAACAACACACGCCATCACATCATAAAAACATACACTCCCATCACATCATACAAACATACACCCCATCACATCAGTAAAAACATACACTCTACGCCCATCACATCATAAAACATACATACTCCAATCCACAGACCCTCTTCCAGATCATCATAAATGACACTCCCATCACAGATAAGATAAGATAATGTTGCTCTATAACAGCCCGCCGACCGCAAAGGGCCATATCAGGGCTGTCACCCAGACGGTTAAATCAACTCACAGGTCATTCTATCCACACAATATTCTTCTTGAAAAGACAGTCGTCTCGTCAAAAGTCTCATCCAAAACTTTGTTTAAAAAACGGTTCCACTGTAAAATCTCAGACTCCGATGAAAAAGATTAACCTCTTTCAAGACACTCAAAGATCGCGGTCACGCGGAACATCTCTGAACAAGGTTTTTCCCATACGACGGGCCAGGCATCAGACATCACTCCCATACATCAGACAACACACCCCATCAGCATCAGACAAACAGGACACTCCCAGACAAGCGACACACGCCAATTCACAGCAGACAGACACGCCCAGCACAGCATACAAAACAACTCCCAGATCACAGCAGACCAAAATACATACATCCCCGAGCACATACATACACCTAGCACATCCAGGACGCTCCTAAACGACCACATCAACACAAACATATGAGCTCAGCAGATCAGACCATCACACAAGGTATACTATCACGCCCACACCATACATACATGACACTACCCATCACGGGCAGTCAAACAGTTCACTAGTTCCCATCACAGACACACATACAGACACGCACAGGACATACACTCCAGCACATCCTATCAAACAGAGGGTCCGAGCACATCAGACAAACAGAACACTGCCCATACAGCATCACACTCCCAGCAAGCATCATTCAAACATATGCCCCTATCCCAGGCACCTACAAACATTACACTCCCCATCACCCACCCCATCAACACCTACAAACAGATGGGCCGATCAAATAGAAACATTAACAGCATCTACAGAACACATAGGTGCCGAGTCACAGCATACAACAAACACTCCCCAACACTCACCCAGCATCATATCAGACACATAACAACTCCAGCACAGCATACAAACATATGGTCCTATGCACATCATACAAACAATCACACTCCCAGGCACAGTCATTACACTCTCCATCACATCATAAGCAAACATAGGTGCCTATCACATAAAAACATACACTCCCATAACATCATCCCACTCCCAGCATCATGACCATACATATGCATTCCTATGCACACATGACAAACATACACCTCCCAGCACACATACACAGGAGGGGCCGATCACATCAAAATACACTCCCACTCACATACACCTCCATACAGCATCAGACATACACGTCCATACATCACACATTACACTCACCACTATCTAACAGCATACATAACATACATTCCCAGCACATCATGGACACAGCCCATCACATCAAACACATACACACGCCCAGCATATCATACACATCACCATCATTACACTCCCATCACCATCACACATAAGTATACTACTCCCCATCATAGCATACACACATACACTCCCATCACAACCATACACTCCCCCATAACATCATACATATACATACACTCCCACTCACAATCCTACACTCCCACCACCACATACACTCCCATCACATCATACATATACACTCCCATGCACATCATACATACACTCATACAGCCTATCAAATCATACACAGACACTCCACCAGATCACATCATACACTCCATCACATACACTCCCCATCACATACACACATAGACATACATACACTCCCATCACATCATACCACTCCCATCACATCATACACACCATACATTCTCCCATCAATTATATAACATCCATCACATCACACACAACTATACATACATACACTCCCATCACATGCATACACTCCCATCACATCAGTACATACATACATTTACCATCACATCATACATACACTCCCATCACAGATCCCTCTTCCCATCATCATACATAAACTCCACTCCCCATAATATCATAAATACATACACTAAATAATGACCACTCCACTCATATCATACACTCCCATCACATCATACACTCCCTTCACATTATACACACACACACGCGCCAACAACAGGATCCCTCTTCCCATCCCACACATACATGTATACACTCTCAACACATTTCCTTCTAAGACCGACAGAAAGAGAATCCTGTCACAGTAAAGGACAAACAGAGGAGGTTTGTTCTCAACAAATTCTTTGCCAGCTGAGTTCACCCCAAAGCGGACCAACTGCCATTCCCCATGACACACAATGCCCTACACCATGACCCCAGCAGCCATGCAGCAATCATCTGGTCATACCCGTGCTGGAGGCTGTGGGAGGTGCACAGGCAGGACCGAGACTGCACAACTGAGCATAAGCGAGGAGTGGGGGTGGAGGTAAGTGCAACAACCAGTGCTGCCCTGACGACAGTCCTGCACAATACTGGGAAAAGGCTGGCTGCACACACCAAAACCAACTGTCTATGTTATGCCTTTTCCACTCTTACTTGCCCTGGTGCTTACAACCTGGATTCTAAACATTAGCCTCTTCTCTATGCGCTGCCACAAACCATTTCAGGATTATTAACAAAATCACAATTTCCACTTTTCCATCTGTGTTCGTTTAATGCTATCATCCTCATCAGAATGGCATGAAGCCCATGTCTCTCTACACAACCACTTTACCTGTCATAGACTAGTAGCTAATCAATCAACTTAGTACCCATAAGTCACTATCAATGATGGATAACCTGATATTACACTAAACATGTATATTTTCACATGAGAATATTCACAAATTATTTAGCCTGACGCCACGTTCAACCTGCAACACCTTTGATTCAAAACACAACTATCAGCAAGATCCACACCATTTTTCCCTACCTCTCAGCAAAAACAACTCGCATTATAAACGTTCCTGCACATAGGAATTTGTTCAATACATTTCATTATTGGAAACGGGACCCACGTTAAACTATCCGTGCTATGAGAATCACACCCCCTTACAAAGAATGAGACTATAGAACAGGCTTCTCACTTTCAGGATGGTCGATGAAGGCCACAAAGACACGTGATTATCTCCACTACCTGCAACCTAAATCCCTATGTGGTCGATGACTCACATCGTCTAGGTCCACAGGCACTGAAGGGACGTTCACAGTTTGGTCAACAATATCACCTTGGGTCTAGGGTTGGTTGCCTAATTCAGGAAAAACAGCGGCAACCAATTCATTTGCCAGATACAATATTGTATCATACTAACTACGGCAGTGACAAGACAAGGTTTTAAGGGGCAGTTCGGAGATTTGTATCAGTACTAGGCTGTTGCGCTAGCATAGACTTACCATACTCAGACCATAGCAAATGCAACAGGCAGTTAGCACTCTCTCCGATAGGGCAAATTATGTTGGTGGCTTAAATGCTAGTCAGTTCCACAGTAATAAGACCATCACTGTGACAGCCCACCCTACTTCCGCCAGCGGCAAGTTTAAGCCCAGTAGCATCAACTTTCCTCCGTTACATTCATTCAACGAAGGCACTTAGGAACGCAAGCGTAACCCCATAGGACACATAGCAATAGCGCGGGTGAGAGCAGAGTGGGGGACAGAGTACTAATAGCCCAAAACAGCGTCGGATGTATAATGCGAACGTCCCATTTATGCGCCCATCATAACTTACACATTGTCAGACCATAGCCAGAATTTAAAGGAAATATTAAGGAGGGAACTCTCTAGGGTGCAACTAGTGGTTCCCTTGGCAGTTAGCAGCAGATATGGCACTGTGTTAGCCGCAAAAGGAGGTCCCCTAGAACCATCAGCCTTCTGAGTCCATGCGCGACATGCCTCCTAAGAAGGTTTATGAAGCGTGACGGGATTTCCCCCCGTATGTAGGTGCCTGCACGCCAGTAGGTTGCCCTCCACGGATGGCGTAGCCTGCGCAAAGCGGACGAAGTGCCACTGGATTCGCTAGTGGAAGTGGCCAGCACCCTGACCTATTGGGCCTCCGGCGGGATATCCGGATGCGCCGATCCTGATCGCTGACACGCCCTGCAGCCCTAGAACGATCCGATACGTCTTGGAAAGACCAGCAAGAGATAGGACTGGGAGGAGCGCCCTGCCGAGGCGCAAATGCGTTCCAAGCTAGCCCTGACGTGGAAGCCAGCCGGGAGCCCCTAAATGGAAAAAGGGGTGCCCTGAGATCAGGGACAGCCGGGTGCCTATATGGAAATTGGAGAAGGAGCAACAGTGGGAAAAGGCTAGCAGGCTAGGACTCTGAGCAAAGCTTCTTGAGGCTTAACCGCCAGCGCGGAAGGCGATGTTGACCGCAGCAGCAACTCGCATATGACTGGGGTGATAGGGGCCTCCCGGGCCGGTGCAGAGGCAATATACACTGGCCCGACCGCATATTGTTGGAATCGTGGTGGCCAAAAGGGCAGCTCGTTCGACCTCATGGGCCTGAACGTGTCTCAGGTACGGGCCCTTCACTGTGAGCGACGTCCATTCAGCTGACGAGGTGAGCGTTTTTTCGCCGACTCACTGCTAAGGGAGTTGCACAGGACTCCACCTGTGCCCAGGACTCACCACACTACTCCGCAGAAAGACACAGGGCTCCCAGTTCCTCACAGGTATACAAAATTTTACACCCTCAGTGTTTTTCATGAGACGCTTTCTAGAGGGGTACCCCTATTCTGATTTGTAAGTGCGCAAATTAGCGCACAATCTAGCCACAATCCGAAAAGATCAGTGAAGTAATTACCCTACACATGTCTAATCCAGCTCTGATAGATACATGTATACGAGTCTGTAAAATTACTCTTCCGCTAATACTTTTCCGAAGCTCGAACTATCATATACAAAAAATAAAAAATAAAGTCTCTTATACACAGAAATTCTGAGAATTTCAGAAAAAGAAAACTTTCAATCTGCCTATCCGGACTAGTATCTGACATGGAATGTCCAGCTGCTTCTGTTCTAAGTCCTTAGCAATGATTCGTCAGAAAAGCATCATGACATATTCAGTTGTGATTTCACTCTTTTTTTTACCAGTTCTGACAGAAAAAAAAGTTTGAGCAATGCCAAAAGTTGCAAGATATCTACTTTTGGTTCCTCCCCAACGATACTGATAATCAAGGCACCGCCCTTGCAAACAGTCTCGCCCTGGATACGCCGAATGGAAACATATACTGATTGTACAGTATCGCGTTGCTATTTTCTTCAGCAGAGATCAGAAACTGTGATGATTGTGATGGAGCATGCAACGTCATCTTCAGCTTTACAACACATCTGCTCCAATTGCTGTTATGATGATTTTTCTGGACTGGTTTTTGATTTTTGAGCCATACTAAATTTACTGGGTCTGCACAGCGGGAGGAGGAATTGGGGGATGGTAAGGGGCCCAAGGGGGGCCTAATGGGGGGGGGGGGAGGGTGGTGGGGGGAGGGGGATAGTATGGCGAGGAAAAGGGTCTGATCCGATGGTGATGAATTTTGATATTACCGAACAAAGTCTGTAAGACTAACAACAGGCCTACTTGCTTTTCCAATTCCACATATTTTTTCCCCTTTCTGCGGACTTGCAACCACCGATTTCGCCCATTGCCCAAGCATCAACAGTCTTTTCACACACCACTTGGCAAACGCATGTTTGTTGTCTCTGCATTCGGGTGATCCAGCTTCAATTATTCTGCCCTTCTGTAACCGCCAACAGATTCAAATGCACAATTTCCCTTTGGCATGATGACAGACACAACAGTACTTGACCTCACCGAACAGATGAGGGAGCATGGTGCTCTTTGTCAGAAGTCAAATTGCGCATGCGCGCAAACGACAAACCTAGCATTGACTATTGAATGCTTCCCTTGCTTGAAAGCAGACAAACATAGCAAAAACGATTCAAGAGAGGCGAAAAATAGATGTCTGAAACTCGTTCACGTTTGTTAGATCCAATTCGTCTTAAAATGTTACGGTTAGTTTTGGTCCGAAAACGATTTTTTATGGGGATTTCAAGGGATGGTAGGGATATCATGCAGTTTTCAAGGGCCTTTTCCTGACCCAGTTTGAAATTTAAAGCGTCTCAAGGGGCATACGAACCCTGCAAGGCAGAATTAGTATTGTACTCAAACCAGATCTACCACACAAGACCATTAGAAGACAGCAGGCTGAACGTGTGGAGCCTCACCACACAACAGAACCCTGCCCACATGTGTCAAGCCAGACCACCCAACTGGGACGCTGTGAGAGAGCTGTCCTGTGGGGATATAAAGACGGGCCTGCCCTGGTGGGTCTGCTGGATCTTGCACTGTGATGGGGCTGCGTATTACAACACCCCATGTAGCTGTACTGCATGGCCTCCGCCTGATGATTTCCCTGCGGCACACAAATCAGCCACACAGGCACTCACCAAGTGACAAATGCTCTCACACCAGCCATCATACAACACTGGTCAATTAGGATTTCATATACCCCACATCCATACACTTGTGCTTCAAGACACAGTTGTATGCATTAGCCTTCCAAAGTACAACCTCTAATCCTTGAAGAACATTCTTGTTACCAGAAAGACACAAGCAACTTACGCTAGCCTAACAAAACTCAAGGTGACAAAAAGCATAGAACTGAAAGCTACTAAGAAAACATTATTGATTCCTCGCTCCCAATTCTCCAACAACCCTATCCCCAATCTCTCCCCCACACCCCTCGCCCCCAATGCCCCCTGCCTTGCGTATCTGACTGATAGACTTTTCTTCACTTTCTCTCCCCTCTTCTTTCAAAGATCGGATACCAGAATAACAGGCACCTTTTGAATCTACATGAAAGATTTTGTGAAGTAGATAAGACAAAAAAGAAACAAAAACAAAACAAAAAAAAAAAAAAAATATTATCATGGTCTGAAAATGCGTTTCCCCTCAGAGTCTTTGATAATTCTTCATACAGATACTAAAGAGATAGAGAAGATTACAATTAGTCCAGACCTGAACACTTAAACTTCTTGGGGCAGACAAGAATGTATTTGAAATTCAATTCCTTGAACCCACTGCTACTCAAAGCTAATACACCACTCATTTCTTATCCCCCAAGTAACTTGTGTCTATCTCTTTTTTGTACAGCGGCAAGAACGTGACAGCGTCCTAAAGAGCATGCAACGGGGAGAGTGGGGGAGGGGGATGAATCTTTTACGTGTAGGAAGAGGTCCCCCCGGTGGACAGATAGGACGAGCAATTCAAAATTTTCAGGTATTGTGATAGTGTAACTATCATGCACCTATATGACTAACACGAAATCTTGTTGAGAAACAAGACAGAGACAGAAGCAGACCGACAGGAGAGAACCCGAGACGCAGAAGACAATGAGAGCCCTGTATCTGCTGGCCACACATGTGATCATAATCCTGACACCATTACAGACCAAAAACAAAAGGCAACAAGATCCAGCAGCACAGACCAGAACAGTCCACCTTCCGTGACGGTTGGTAGCGAACCTTGCCTGCCAGGGTTGACGGTGATGGGTGTGTGGTGGTGGTCACGACAGGCAGTGGCTGGTGACTCGCTGTGCTGGTAGCACAAGGATCTTATTGCCGTGAGACGATCCTGGTCGGACGGCCGGACGAGGCAAACATCAAGGCCCTTAGTTGGCTCCACTGCAGGGCCGCACTAGTCAGAAGCAGCTAGGTACTGTCCACAGGGACGCCTTGGACCTCGTTATCATCACAAATGTTCAAGTCAGTGCCAACATGCGGTTTATTACAGCTCCACTAGCCCAGTCCCCCAACCAAAAAAAAAAAGGGTTCGCCATCAGTTTAATGTCCGGCACAATCATCAACAACACAAACATGTAAACCGTCGACTGAAACAGACCTATTTCACCCCCAAGACATTTATAGATTTTGAGACCCGCCATCTGTCGATGGTATTGTTTTCAACCGACGGAACGAGTGCTCTTTCCATCAGAAAATATGTAGTTACACTCGAATTACAACACTAACTGCCCCATCAACCATGATAGATGAAAAACAGTGACAACACAATGTCCCTGAACACTGTCTTTCACACAAATCCAGAAACACAGAAAACTTCACAACCAAGGCAAACCCTCATATAAAAGATACACAAACACATCGTATTAACTATACGCCCCGTCTAACACCATGAGCCTCTAGGGGAAGTCCCTATCCAAAACAACCCCAGAAATCCCCACCACCAAAACAAAACCATAAAGAAACCAACACCCAAGCCCTATCTACATCAGACTGCTGTTTACTAACCCTAAGATCTGATAAGGCTGGCATTGACGTTTTAATACAACTAAGAAAATTCAACATATGCATCACATAGAGACAAACGAGGAGAGACCCTCCTGCAGTCGATATAACGACATGAACAAGCAACATGTAAAAAGAATGTAAAGACCATACCAATCAGAAAAAAAAAACCACATTGCAAACTCTCCCCCCCTTGCCATGTAATTGTTAGCAAATGAACATAGAACATCCTGGAGCACCCCCCCACTCTAACCACACCCACTCTATATGAACACTCTCCAATTAAGCTTAACTTCTACCCCCGACGACCCTCTGCTATACACCAGTAACCGTGGGTCTACTCCTGTGTACCTTTTCTACCCGTCCTGCCAAAAACCACGAGTCGATGCCCGTGCCAGTGGTTTCCCGAGGTACAATTTTTTACAGTTTTGAAGTCGAAATGTCACGGCTTTTTCTTCACCCATGGCTTACCTTGATTTCTGCCGTGATAAAATACAAATGAGATTTAGTGATTTCGATACTTGGACGATTTGTAGAATTACTACCCGACATCAGATTAACCTTGCTGCAAAGTGCTGGGTATTAGCTTAAGCATGACCTAGATTTCGAGTGGCAGGATGAGGCTTCCCCTCCGTTCACAGGTCTGATGAACAACCGCTTCGACAGAAACGTTCGTATTAATAACGCATTTCTTCGATCGTCCACACGTTTTCCGATGTCCACTTAGTAAATTGCTCTGTTCGTGACATGTTCTTCAAACTTATATTAGCCAACATATATTACTTCAGTAGGCATTTTTTAAAATTATTTTTCATCTTCCATTCTTTCCTTTCACTCTCTTTTTGAACATTATTTTTTTTTAAATTTGAGTAAAACCATCGTTCACTCTTACGGAGTTACCTATATCTCTTGCGATGGTTTTTTCGGTGTTACTAAGCTACGATACACGTGCATACTGAAGAAAGGGTTTAACTGGCTGAGTTCCTATCCTTCCTCTAACTCTGGCTTCCCTTGAAACTGCTTATTCAGCGAACATTTTCAACCTAAATCATGGAACATTTTTTCTTACACAGTGTTACTCTAACAGTTATCTACCATAAACCTCCTAAGTCGAAGCTGGGGGGAGGAGCTTGTGCGAAACGAACAGCAACTTGAGCAGACCTGCTTTAATATTTCAGAGCCTGTATTTCCCCAATGCTTTTTACCCGAAACATCCCTCTCAAATATGCTCTTTTGCCGGCACAAGGTCTAGCCGATGATAGTTGTCACCCTCTTTTGATCCACAAAGCTTCACAAAAAAAAATGTCATATTATCACTCATTACACCCTCACCTCCGATTTTGTCTGAAAGATTTTTTTTTTTTTTTTTTGTTCCCAGTTCACTCGTATCATACATAGCTTCAAACCTGTGTATATAAATCATACGGCCGATTTAAAAAGCTGATCTGTTCTGGACAAGAAGTGTCACTTTTGCAAGTATACAGTAGCAGTTATCACTAAACTGAAAATTATCTTTGAATGATGGAAGAGCATACCAGAGAGAATTTTGGACATCCTAAAATGTACTGCTTCACTGCATTTAGTCTCTGTGAAAGATATATCCAGGTTGATTTGTCAGGATAAAATGATGATTTTACACAGAATTAATTTAAAGAGTTGCCAAGAGAAAGACTAAGAAGCGCAGTTTCATGATATGCTACTTTGAACAAGTTCCAAAACTGTAAAAGCATTGATGATTTCATGAGATTCAATGCAATTCAATCAGGGGTGTTCTTTTAGATGACAAGGTTAATCTTTTTTGACATTTTACACACACTTCACACACTATCAGAGTGTGGGAAAAATTTGCTTGGTCAATAACTACTAACTACTCCTAAAACTTCATGGCCAGCCAACCTCTTCAATACTTTCGCCACTAATGTACAGCGGAGCAGAAGAACAGGACAGATTTTGTGTTTTTGTTACCGTTATCAAAATATATTTCAATTTAGACCATCCAATTTAATCCACATTTCTCACGACACAATCACATCACAGCTCCGCATTTTAGAAAGAGTAGCAGAGCTTAATCTAGGATTTTTTTTGTAAAGGGGGGCAGTCCCCCCCCCCCCCCCCACATTAAAAAAAAAAAAAAAAAAGGGAGAGAGTGCATGCGCGCACACACACCCCCCCTATCTCTCCAGGGCCCACTCTTTAGCCAATTGTCTTAAAACCGGTGTTCCCTTGCACTGGCACTCTTTTCAATCTGCTTCTCCTAGCTTTTGGATGAAGTCGCGGTTTTCTTCATGATCTTCTCACACCTCGCATGGCACAGAAAATTTTTTTCCCCACTTTTCCTCCCACGAAATAGGGTGGGTGCTCGCCGCTTCATTTTGGAAAATGTCCCAATATGGCGCCTTAAACTCTCACAACTTCTTGTCGGTGATCGAGATGGAGGAGATGAACGCCTCCGATTGGTTGATTTACACACAACAGCTAATGACATCAAGAAAAATCGTTCGCTCCCTGCCTCAGTCCTAGTTTCAGTTTTCAAGCAGACGACAAACGAGCTTCCGCAAACGACCATTTAACGGGGGGGCAGTCCTGCAACTGTGCGGGAGTCTGCCCACGTTAAGACTCAATAAACTGCAGGAAGGAACAGGGTATGTGTGGGATCGTACCCAATCCACACGCTCTAGATTAAGCTCTGGAGTAGTATCAACAATTGTGTCATCTGCAAACAAGTCACTGACAGCATGCAAGGTTACAGACAAATGAATAGACAGATACACAAATACAGGTACTAGTTAGACATAACGCTCCCTCTCTCTATTTCTCTATCTATACATATATAAAAAATCACAGTGCCACCACTTTCAAACTTGTACCCTACCCTCGATGTCTCCTCCACACACATTGCAAATAGACATCATGCCACACGACCATCCCTGTCTGTTCAAAACACAACCATACACTCATGAATTTATGTCAAAGACAGAAGAGGGTTTGGAAAACAAAACACACACAAAAAAAAAAAAAAAGTGCACAAGCGCATAAAGCACATTTGGCTTTCAGATCTCTACCCTGCACCTTCTGAAGCCAGACCTACCTTTGCAGCCCTGTCAGCAGTACTTCCCATCCACCTGTCTCTCCTGCTCACCCCTACACAGCCTCACCTGCACCGGGTCTGTCAAAGCTTCCAAGAAAGCGTTCCGCAGGGTACTATCAGATCATCACGAGGCACTCCATCAGAAGAGGAAAGCCACCCTATTACAGGCAAGTATACTGGGGAAAGGAATGGGTTTTAAGTAAAAAGTGCCAATGGTCCAGGAGACTGATGACCTCCTGACAGGGTCAAGGGACAGTGTCCCTTTGCGGGGTCTGGGGGCTTTGTCCCCCAACAGTACAGGAGTTGGGAAAATTCTATGCCCATTTTATTCCCCTCTTCTGCAAGATAAAACATGCCCAAGGGAACTTTTCTTTAAACCTTCACTCCACTTCTTAATAAGGATCACTAGGGGCTAAACTCTAGATTAGTTTTCAAAACCAATTGTAATGCTAGAAGCGTCACTTCAGACAAAGAAAGAACAATGCAGATAAGTCTTTTAAGACTGTATGCATATGTGCACAAATGTGTGTACATGCGCAAATGTATGTAAGAATGAACAAGGAGGAATCCGTAAGTGGTTATTATAAATGAGAGACTTTGTGGGCGACAGAGAAAGAGACTAAATGCAACAAGCCAACAAGTTATTACTAACAATAATGAATACTTATATAGCACCTATTCTCAGCTAGAGACCAAGCTGAAAGTGCTTTACAATCCACACTCGTTTTACAAAACAGGCTGGGTAGTGTCGACTGAAGAAGAGCTGCCAGCTGAAGCTTCATTCAGTCATTTCCTGTGTCATCCAGTCAATATCGTCCAATATTGTTCACTAAATCCTTACTTCCTTCATTCTTTGCCATTTCTCATGCAGGGTGCATGCTATGTGTAACGTGTCATCCATACCAACAGCCAAACTGGCCTTCTCTTCCGAAAGTTGGTGGTGATAGGACTTCACGTGTGTGCAAGATGTTATGCATGCGTTCACACACACAGAACCTCAGTTTATAGTCTTATTCGAAGGACTGCATGCATGGAAAATGGAGCCAGAACCAATGTTAACTCTGAGGAGAAAAATCCCCCTGTACCGGAACAGCCCGGCGGAGATTTGAACCCACGACCCCACGATCACGAGTCTGGCGCTCTACCAGCTGAGCTTTTTCGGCCAAACTCAAAACAAAGGGGAAATAGACACAGCAGTGGAACAGCGGCTTGGAAAAAAGAACAGAGGAAAAAAAAGCATTTGGAAATTTGGAAATTTGTGAACTCTTAAATTTGGAGTCCTCTCAGCAATGTCTCTACTTTCAGCTGCCCACAGGGCCATACCTAATGAAGAAGCCCACCTTTTGTCACTCTCATTCTTGGCCTTCCTCCAACTCCACAGCCATTCTATCCATTCATCGAGTGGCAATAAGGATGAGATGCACATAAACAGCTGTGTCTGATCCCTTTTATTCTCGAAAAATTAGCAATAAAGATGAAAATACAATACAGATGAAACAGTTTCCTCCGTTAAGAGTTATCTCGCTTGAAAAAGTGTAGCCCTAAGTCTTCTCACTCCAAAATGCACTGGTCATGTCATGCAGATCATGTCTTTCTTTCTTCTCTCTCTTTCTCCACCTTTTGACTTTTGTGGATTTCCGCAAATCTGCGGTGGAGTATCTGCCAAGTTCAGCAATCCCTGTTGGCATTCAACACACGTATGGAACCACACATTAACCAATTTTCCAACGACCAATAATCACCATGCCAGTCTGAGCTGGTCCCAGCAGCAGAAGGCGTCACCGTGTCCACTGCCGCTGGGATGGGGCAGATGGGTCAGGTGACCAGATGCTACCATGCTTCATGGTTTCATTTCCATGGGACTGCATCTGTTCATTCAGATGAGGCAATGACACCACCAACACTATACCAACCCAACTTCAGTTTCGAAGTGTCAAGTAAACTTTTATTATCTCAATTGAGAAATTAATTTGTGGTCACACACACATTCACAGCAAATAAACAATAATTTAGCCACATTACCCATTTTCTCACATATGACATACATTCATATAGAGGAATTTGGATTTCAATTAAACATTAGTTACACCGAAAACCCGTCGGCAAGGTAAGTAACTCCGTAATTTGAACATGGTTACCCAATTAAAAAATTAATTTTAAAAGAGAGGAAAGGAAATAACGAAATGAAAATAAATTTTAAAAATTCCTACGAATATATATGTTGCTATATCGTAAGTTTGAAGAATGTCACATGAGCCATTTACTCGGGAAATAAAAAAAAAATTTCTTCAGAACTTTCTTCCGAATTGTTGTTCATCATACCTGGAACTTCATCCCAGTCGAAATCTAGGTCACTCTAAGCTTCATTACCCAGCACTTTCACTAAGTCTTATGCCGTAAATCCTACAAAACACAGTATCTCCATCACTAAATCTCATTATAGAACGGGCAGAAATCAAGGTTAGCCACGGTGAAAAAAACGGCATTTCGACCTCAAAACTTTAAAAAATTCGAAACTCGAGAACCACGGCACGTATCGACTCGCGGTTTTTTTGCAAAACGGAAGTAAATGGCTACAGGAAGAAGGAAGTCACGTTCTCGCGAGACTTCCTTTCTACGAGAAACATGGCGGCACCCATTGTTGCCACATGTGTTTTACGGGCGCTGGCGGGCGCGCTCAGCGTTTTGGGCTGTGTGATTTCCGGCCGGGCGCTTGCGGGCGCTCGATGGTCAAGAGGGTTAAAAGTTAAATCTGACACTTCTGCATTTAAACCGATCTATATCCTCGTCCTGACTGAAGAAGGTCATACTGATTTGCAAAGAACGGGGGGTCTGGTCACACGTAATCTTCTTCTTTACAAACAACACGGCACCTGTATAGCTCACTCAGACTTTTTTGTCTCTCACCAACGATTTTTTCCGAATGTCAGTATTCACATGAAATGATCGCAGCTTGCGAAGAGACAATAATAATCTGGTTTGACATTTTTTGTGGACATACTCAACATGGGATTTAAAATTCAGCTTATTATCTATAAAAGTTCCTAAATATTTGTATGATTCAACACGTTCTACTTCAGCACCTTTGATAAAAAGTGGTGGGGTACAGCTTTTGGATTCTTTCTAAAAATCAATCAACATTTCTTTCGTTTTGTACATTCAGATCAAGATAGTTATGATCGCACCAGTCAACAAATCTTTGAACCTCCTTGAAGTAAACAGAATCAGAGTTGGAAAGATCCACAAGTGCTGAGTCATCTGAATATTTAATAATGTACAAAGTTGAATCACTTCCTGAACAATCATTTGTGTACAGAGTAAAAAGCACTGGTGATAAAAACAAAACAGTACCCTGGGGTGCGCCAGTTGAAATGACTCTGGAAGACGAAATGACACTTTGATGAATCGACAGAACCGAAACCATCACATTTCTGATACGAACAGACTGTGTCTCTGTGTAAGAAAAAAATCAAATATCCAAAGAAAAGAATGAGCTTGTTACCCACATTTATGTTAATGAGTTTTGTTTCTTTGCCATCAGATGTGGTTGTATGGTGTTGAATGCTGATGAGAAAATCAATAAAGAGACGAATGCGTACAAAGGAGGGGCAGGTTTTCGAGGTGTGAAAAAAAAGCATGATGGAGAAGTGTGAGAGTGGGCATCATCTGTTGATCTGTTCTGTTGGTATGCGAACTGAAACGGGTCTTGGGTACTGTGTAGTATCTTTTAAAACATAACCGAGGGACAATTCTTTCAAGACATTTCATTGCAACAGATGTGAGGGCAATGGTCGGGTAATAATCAATTTAAAACAGCTTGGGTTGCTTGGGGTTTGCGTTTTTTTGGGAACAGGACATACAGTGGCATTTTTCCATAAAAAACAGGAATTATACATTCTCTAAGTGACCAGGTAAACAAAGACTGTAAACATAGGAGAGCTGAGAGAGAGAAGCACACACCTTCAACAATTTTCCACAGATATTATCAGGGGCCCATTGCCTTTCTCACATTTAAACGTTTGAAAAAACAAACTGAACATCATTTCCTCAATCACAACAGAATCACTTCCATCAACATCGTTTTTAACATTGCTTTGGAGTTCTTCCTTCACTTCCTTTAATTCTTTACTAAAATCTTTATCATCAAATCTACAGTAAAAATCGTCAGCTTTTCTGCAAATTGCTTCTGTTTCTTTTGCTGTTTTTTTGTTTACTAATATTTTGGTTTGAACATTTTCCTGAACCTGATAAAAACCTTTATTCCTTTCCATGCATCTCGCATATTTCCATTCTGGAACATGTTTTCAACTTTCTCTTGTAAGCTCTCTTTGATTCTTCAATCTCCGTTTGCAGTTTCTTTGTACAACCTTACGATCGCTTTTTATTGCCTGATTGAAAAGCTCTTTTTTTCTCATTAGAGTTATTTTCAGAGATTTTGTAACCCAAGGTTTGTTGTTGGGAAATATTTTGATAGTTTTTTAGTAGGTACAATCATGTGTTCACAGAAAGAAATGTAGCTGGAAATAACATCGGTGGCTTCGTTAATGTCAAAACTAGAATTTCAAAAAAACAAATTCCAATCTGTACATTCAAAACAAGCCTGTAATTCATCAACACTTTCTTGTGTCCAACACTGCACTTGCTTTTTAGTGATAGGTTGTGTTTTCACTTTTGGGTCTGTAAGCTGGCAAGAGATGAATGGCATTGTGATCAGACTGTGGCCTGCAGGAGCGTGAACAGAGTCCGTGATTTCTGCAGCTGCACGTACAGTATTTGCGGATGGTGGCACGTAAAACAACAGTCATGAAGAGCTGTCCGAACTCACGTGGCAGGTATTTCGGTCGCGCAGTGACACTGCTAAAAGTTCCAACGTCACGCGTACACACTTGACGACGCACTTTAACGTTCTCACTGTTACACCACTTCTCGCTCACGTACATACACACCCCCCTCCCCCCCTTTGATTTCTCTGTCACGCGCTTGCCTCTGTCCATTCTCAGTGGCACACCAAATCCGTCCAAAGCTAAAATGTCGTCTGTGCTATTTCTTCGCTCAGCCAGGGTTTCAGAAAAAAACACAGCACATTCGCATTTCTAAATTCGTTTAAATGACGTGCGCTTGCTTGCAGTTCATCAAAAATTATGTTCTGTGAAAACTGGTCTGATCGATCGGACGTTGGCTAACCCCTCTCTGTCCTCTCTTCCGCTTGCTTGATTTTGTGGTGATTTGCTGTCTTTCTGGGTTGTCTTACTTGATGTTTCTTGAAACTTGCTGATAAAATGTATGGTGGAAATAAATGAAATGGCGTGAGCGCTGGTGTCTGCTAAGTGCCTGAATTTTTTAAAGTGTTTCACGGGTACTATAAACATACCTGCATTGTTTACATGTCCGCCATGTTGGAAATGCGAAACTGGCACTATCACACAAATTCAACAGAAAAGATATCACAGTCATTAAAGCACACAACTTGCTGGGTTACAAACCTTCATCTTGAAAGCACTTTATAAATCATCGTGCACAGTTGTGCCAAAGCCAAAACACAAAGCACAACAGCCCCTAAAAGATAACAAATTCGCAGAGACAATGCAACCACAGCTTCGCTACTCGGGTGCAGAGCCACCTATCTTAAAATTTAAGAGAATTTTAACAACAAAGAAAAAGAATCACACACAAGAAACTCACAAAAAAAACCTTATCTGCACCATCATCTACGCCCAGTGTCAAACAGTTTCGCATCTGGTAGTCCAGATAGGTCTACAGTCATGTCAATGCCAAACATTGGGGCAAGATAATTTCCATTCCTATCAGTATGATCTGTGTATCTGTAGGTACAACAAACCAAAAAGTAACCTCTTTACTCCCATCACATAAAGGCAAGAATACTCTTCAGTCCTATCAGTTTGATCTGTGAAATCTGTTGGTACAACTACCCAAAGTGCTCTTTTACTTCCATCTCTCTGGCACCAATGTCTACAACTGCCCAAGCACTCTCTTTACTACTCTCATCTTTGTGTATCTATGTACACAATCACTGTGTCAAGAGGACTTATTCTCATATATGTACGTAAACGCCATATGATTATGGTGTATGTTTAAATGCAGAGCCACTTGTGGTGAGAAAAATGTCTCAAACAATTCATCACTTTCCAAACTGTCGCCACTGACTTGGAGAGAACTAGAGAAAAACTGTTGCCTTTTAAACTGCTCCCTGAAGTGGACTGGGGTTCCAGGCTGCTACAGGGCAAAATCTGGGTGTGCGAAAATATGCATAGGAATGAGCTGTGTGGGATAATCCCAATAAGGGGCTACAGAAACAAAAAATTGTCACAGAAGATGTTTTTTTTAAAAAAAAACAGATTCAACAGAGATGGGGAAGTTTATATATATACTCCTGTTCGGCTAGTATACTTACCATGTCAGACCACAGCATTCAAAGTCAGTCAGTGAGACAAAAAAAAATGTCACAGAAGGTTGTTTTAAAAAACCAGATTCAACACAGAAGGTTGTTTTAAAAAAACAGATTCAACAGAGTGGATTTCTTTACCCAAGAGTAAGGCATCATCTACACTGTCGTATCTCTGACAATCATCCTTTATATGTTCCTACTACTCTTTCAAAGTACAGTTGTTCATTCCACTGTTGTAGCATTACTTCACGTTTCTCAAGAAAAGAAGAGTGAGCATGTGTTGAAAAGACATGGCCTTCTCCATACCAAAGCCCCATGGCCTCACCTGTAGGAGGGGGCGTGGCTGTGAGGGGGAAGGTGCCGACTTCAGCTGTCCCTTGTGGGGGGAGAGGGGAGGGCTGGGGCTGGTAGTCCACCTCCTCAATCATGGTCCTGGAGTCTTCAGCTGCTTCACCGGTGAGACACGAAGGCGGCAGGTCACGCTCCCATCTCCGCCAGGTTGGGGAACAACGTTCTGCATGTCCACCTCCTGGCCACACATCAAGACACCATCAGCAGCTCGGAAACGGGTAACAAACATACTCTTTATCACAACATTCCTCGTTCTTCAACAAACAAACCTTCGTTCAACTAGTTCAGTCTGTCAAGTCACCAAGTCTCGTAAGGTAACAGACTGCCACACACACATAAAACTACTACTGTGTTCTGCACATTTCATGGTGAAAATAGAGCAGCTCGATCCTGGAACAGAACAATTTTGTTACAAAGTTCTGGGAATCATATGAAAGATCTCCTCTATAGAATTCGAATTGTGGTTAGTTCCGAAGCTTTCGTAATGGAAATCTGTGGTGATTGAACATTTCAGCTTAAAACAAGCAAACATTTTAATTCCATACGGTTGAAATATTCAGGTTCATGCTTTGGACATGATTTATTTCGCAGCCTCTTCAAAACTGTCCCAAGCCCCCTGATGGCCTACCAGTATATCTCGTTCTAACACATATAGCAAAGTTTCTCTTAGCTACATTCATTCCCTTCAGAAAAGATCCTTGAAACTTCAAGAATCTTTTTCATCCCCCCCCCCCACCCCCCCGTGTCTTATGCCTACTAGATTGCAGTACATGCTTCAATTGACAGAGAAACTATGGTTCATCACTTGTCCAGGATCTAGGTGCATGAACCACTGGTTTGTTCAGAAGGTACACCACAGACCAAGGGGAAAATGATTTGTCATCCAGCACTAGAATACAACAATAACGCTGAAAATTACTTTCACAGTAAAATAAACTCAAATCATAGAAAACCCCAAGTAGTCAACAACTGGGGCAGAAAAAAATACCATGGCCAAAACTAAAGATCTACATCTATTCTTCTCTGTCTAATCCACCAAGACGCCCAAGACCAAGGATCTCTCTTTCAAGAGATTATATCAACTAATGAATAAGTCATGATGTAAACCGCCTTGCTGATCACAGAGGTGACATCAGAGAGGCATGACCAGGCACAAACACCAAGGAGTCAGTGAGCAACGCACAACAGACTCTGGAGGGTCTAGTGAAGGTCTGTAGCCAGAGGCCTACCTCTAAGGGGTCTTTATGCAGGGCAGTTGTGTCACCATGGAGGCAGGTGCTGTAGGTCAGGCCCTCCATGCACAAGGGGGACACCACAGGGCGGGGGGGCAAACAGGTTGGGGGTGATTGCACACTTTGGCGTAGCTGCATCAGGATGTTGATCACGCTCATGTAGTGGCCTGAGGCCAAGGTTTCCGTGGTTCTGAAAACAAACGCCAAACAGATCATTGCAGGCTTGGCACTTACAGGCAGCCACAGAAATCACTTTTTTTTTTCAGTAACAGGCATGACAAGAGCGTGTGGATCAGTCCGTGACCTTTGCAGTGTGTCCACAACCTGAACAACACTGACCAGCAGCCTTCTGTCGTGCTTTTTACTGCCCAACTGCTCCACATGATCCTCACCAGCTGTACTCTGACTCTGTAGGGATGACTGGAGGTCAACCCTGCTCCCAGTTTTCTTCCGACTTTCATCTAGTTTAACATCATTTGGGATACAACAGCAAATTGTCATGCTTTTCTTCAGTTTTTGTAATAGCAGGCATAAAACTTTCACACACACAAAACCAAAGGTGGGCGATTACACGTACACTACGCATAAGTCATACGCTACGCAAAAATAGCACCTCTCCAATCACTGTTTAGAGTACAATCCAGAGCAGGCAGATTCTCCATTAAGACTTAACAGAAGTATTACATTTAGTCTAAGCACAGCACTGTATTACGTAACATCTCTATATAGCATTATTTGTTGTACAATCAAGTACAAATTATGCAATCATACCTAACAAAGGGACATGCCTCATGTTTGTTCATACTTAGCAAATTCATGAATCATCTTTCCAATCAAGTGCATCAAAAGTCTCGCCATCTTTACTGCTATGCTATCTACTTTTATGACATTTTCCACATTTTGTTTGCCAACAGTAACGTAGAAATCCCGAAGTCACAACTGTTGGCTGCAATTTCCCCAATCGTAATGCTTAATTCCACAACTTTGGTACCTAGTAGTATGTCACAATCAGGTAGAACACTTAACATCCATTATTGCCCCATATCTTTATGATGCCGATCGTACTGTACTACACCCATTGTACACGAAGGACCCTTCTGCTCAAAGTGCCCATAATAATTTGACCACACAAACCACCTTCTACAAGCTCTGAATCTTTTAAATAGACGTTAACCTTGGGGAGAAGTTCAGTTTGAACCTACTTGGCTTGCGACATGAAGTCATCATATAGGAAGCGTTGACGTTTGGATAGACGACACATGACAAACATTTCATACTTCTGTGGCATGTTTTTTGTCACTTCATTCTTCAAACGCCTCAGCAAGAATGGGCGCAGAACCCTGGAACAATAAAGTAGATTGTATAAAGAAGCAGCCCAGCAATAAAAGAAGGTTCAGACAGAGGACAGAGAGAATGAGAGAGAGGAGGGAGAGAGGAACACAGTTCAAGTATACACCAGTGCAGTGGTGTGCATGTACACAGGAGGCAGTTTCAGAGCGGTTCTTTCTGGTTGTTCTCCCTTGCATGCCACCACCTCATCCTTACAGTATCTCCAGCCCCTCAGTACCACATTGTTCAGGTTGTTTCCACTACACCCCCCTTCCCTAGGTACCCTTCGTCACCCTTCTGCAACCGATGTTTTGTACTCCATTCAGCGCCATTCAAAACATAGATGATTCAGTTGTTCCCGCTATTACCATCTCTCCCTAGGTACCCGCCACCGGCACGCCACGACCATTTTGTATCCGGCCCACACAAGGAGTCCAACTTCAACTGGATGTAAAAACACTATGGATCTGATGGTGTGCAGCTGGTCCTAAGAGACTCTTGGCCTCTTACCAACGTGCATGTGTGTGACACACACAGCCTTTTCAAGCTCCACCTATTCCGTCTGTGTAAAATAGGAGTGCTATCAATTACCGTCTGTGTGTAATTACCATTTGGTGGATACAATTCTTCGCTGTATTTTTTTTTTTTTTTTCAAATCCAGTATCAAACACAAACTAAACCACGGAGGCACCAGTGGCCCAAATCATAATACAAATAGCTCACCCACAAACACACATACATCAAAATCTTTTTTCTCTCAGCATATATGGCAAACAGCTGATGAACTCTGCCATCAGGTATTTCTAAATCTACTCATGGTCATTACAGGCAGCATATGGTCATACTGCTTTTTCATGGGCGGAATAGGTAATTGTGAGGGCTAAAACAGGTGAACAGGTGAAAACTTTTGCTCACATATCTTCCTGCATTAGACTGAGCCGATATGGATTGGCGGACAGTCAAGCATGTTCCAAAACCGATGACATCGGTGAATCCCACAAGTTCATCAAGGGACAGAATTCAAGGCAGTAGACATTCAAAAGAAGTTGCTTTACTGTAAGATTCACGGAGAGCATGGTAAAGCCTAACAAAAGTCTCTATTAAAGAAAGAAAAGAAAACTTCACATGGGTAAAAATGGATTAAGGGAGGGGCACATAACGGTGAAACAACCGTCGGTACAGTAACAAATTCAAGGCTCACTCTATGTTGTGTGCTCTTTCTCTCACCTTCACATATATACCTGTGCAAAAAGACTGCGGCTTTGCTCCGCAATTATCCCAAATGAAACAACAACAAAAACATATTTTGTCGGCTTTTTCATTGCCAAAACGTCCAGGTTTCTAAACTCCTGCAGGCATGCACTACGACGTTCGTGCTTGCGTACGCCGAAACACGTATGGCAAAGAGAAGTAAACGCATGTAATTTGAAACATGGGTACCTCGAGTTAAAAGTTATTTACAAGAGAGGAAACGAAATAAATGAAATGAAATATTTATTCCTACGAACGGATATTTTGCTATAGGCATGGGTGATTGGCAAGAATACGGCACGTTTTCAAGATGCGGTTGGGTTTTCGCAATACGGAAGTAGAGTTGTAAAGGAAAAAAGAAGGCACATTCTCGCGGGGAGACTTCCGTTTCTACGCGAAAAATGGTAGGGCGGCCAGCAGGTTGTTGATTTCCAGTGGGGCGCTAGCAGGCGTGCTTGTCAAGAGAGGTAAGGGCTGGGTGTATCAGAGGGCAGTAAGCCAGTGGCTTCTAAAATCCTTTTTTTTTCGCCACACCCTGTCCTTGGAGGAACTTTACAACTGCTGGAAACTTGATCCTCCTTGCATCCGTCATCCATCCCACTGACAAACTCACCGGGAGGTCCTGGGTCCCAAGGTATCGTTCACTTCACTGAAACAGCTTGAGGGTCCCGCTGTCCGAGAAAAAGAGAAAAAAAAAAATACAGGACAAGAAAAAAACAAAAAAAACACACCTTGACAGCGGTTTTGAATTAGGTCTAAGCAAGAATTCTCGAAAAATTATGCCCTTCGTGTTGTGATCATCAGGGGTCGAGTCAAAATACTGGCAGAGGTGCAGGTATGTAGAGAAATTCCTTCTCCGTTGGATGTGGAACAAAGACTCCAAGTTGGGGTCTTCTAAACGGGTTTATCCTTCACAAGAAAATCCCTGGTTAGCATACAGTCCTTCAACACGTACCAAGGTCTGATAAAAACAATATGCAATCCGTGCAGGCCAAGAAGTATTGGGCAGATGATGAAACGCGTTTCTGTTCTGGTACTCAAGGCACGGACTTAGATTAACAGGCACCAAAAATATTGTCGGGGCCACAACACATAACGGCCTGCGAGGGGGGGATGCTGTGCGACGCCAGGGGGAGCGAGAAGTATGATGGGGACAGCCTCAGCGTGGAAAGAAACGGAAAAAAAGAAAAAAAGTTGAAAAAGAAGCATCAGGGAGGTCCAAGACACCCATCTACCACCGAACAAAGAATACACATACTCCAGGGGAAGAGACATGGCAAAAGGGCCGGCCCACGGGAAAAGGGGGCATGCGGGTGATGAAACTCAGGGGCTACACTGAAACGGACCGCAAGCATCCCGGTCAGGGGTTTGGATAACCATTTCCTGTGAAGTCACGAATGTATTGAAACGAACAGTGGCCATGAAAAAAGGGCATCAGTCACCACAACTCCATCAACGGTCTCGGGAGACCCAGTGCGTCCCCGGTCAAACAGCCAGGCGTCGCGGGGCTGGAGAAGTTTAGCAACATCTGCCAGCGTTGGGATTGAAATTCTTGATGTTTCTGGGGCCTGGTAATTACACAATGACGGTTGAACTTTTCATCCATTAAACAGGTTTAATACTTACTACCTAAGGTACCACTGCCTGGTCTAGGAATCACCCATTCTTCTTCCTGGGAGGCGGATGCCCCATTCCACTGCACATAATGAACCTGTTACTTCTCTCCTTTCCCAATCACCTGCTTCTACCCAAACTCCAAACAAAGCATATTCGCCATTTGCCAAATATATCCCACTGGTCTATTCATTGGTCTGCTGAATGTCAACAACCAATGTCATAGCTCAATGCACTACAGCCCCGCCACTCATTTTGATTTTACAGACAAAATTTCCATGGGAACAGCATAAAACTTAGTAAACACTGGTGCCCTTTTCTCACATAGTACACATTAAATGCAGTGTCGCTTTGCAATATAAATTCACACTGTAGTATTGTTGCTCTGAATACTGATCAACATAACTGTGTCACTTATATGTCATAATATTGATCATGATTTGCTCATTACTATCAAAAGAATCCCACCAGTCCTACAATGAAGCATTCATGCACGTGGAAGAACAAGTATGAATATAAGACAGGCACACACTGCACCTCAATTGATGTTGCTTACAGCCCAACCAGCCAACATGGGACTATATCAGGCTCTCACCCCTTGTCCTAGTCAAGTCTTTGGATATTTGCACATAATTCAAGAATAGAGAAACACCCTAAAAATTCAGGAGACCTTGGCAGACTATGTTTTAGTTTCCGATCAGTGCGAGGGATCAAGAATCTGTTCAACCGTGTAACTCAAGCATTCTAAATACAAAAGCTTTTCAGCATTTCAATCTTTCTTTTTACCCACTTCAATCCATTCGTTCTACATCTACAGTATTCTGGGCAAACTGACCAACCACCTCATAGCCCCAAATGCCAACATGACTGTGAATGCCAAGGGAAAAAAGGAAAAAAGAAAGAGGAAAAAAGAAAAAAGGAGGAGAAAAACTATGCTGTAAACCATCAGAATTCAGAGTGTTATAACCATCAGAATTCAGCAACATCAGAATTCAAAGCGTTGTAACTATCAGAATGTCAGAATGTTGTAACCATCAGAATTCAGAGTGTTGTAACCATCAGAATTATGATGTGTTGTAACCATCAGAAATTACGTGTGTTGTAACCATCAGAATTCGAGTGTTTTAACCATCAGAATTCTGAGTGCTGTAACCATCAGAATTCTGAGTGCTGTAACCATCAGAATTCTGAGTGTTGTAACCATCAGAATTCAGTGTTGTAACCACCAGAATTCAGTGTTGTAACCACCAGAATTCTGAGTGTTGTAACCATCAGAATTCTGAGTGTTGTAACCATCAGAATTCGGAATGGTGTTGTACCGTCAGAATTCGGAGCGTTGTAACCATTAGAATTCAGTGTTTGCAACCATCAGAATTCAGTGTTGCAACCATCAGAATTCAGAGTGTGTGTACCATCAGAATTCAGATGTTGTAAACCATCAGAATTCAGAGTGTTGTAACTATCAGAATTCAGAGTGTTGTAACCATCAGAATTCAGAGTGTTGTAACCATCAGAATTATGTGTGTTGTAACCTCAGAATTCAGAGTTGCAACCATCAGAATTCAGAGTGTTTTAACCATCAATCAGAATTCTGTGTGCTGTAACCATCAGAATTCTGAGTGTTGATAACCATCAGAATTCTGAGGTGTTGTAACCGTCAGAATTCGGATGTTGTAACCATTAGAATTCAGTGTTGCAACCATCAGAATTCAGTGGTTGTAACAGGGTTCCCACTTTTTTCACAGGAAAATCCAGCCATGATGATAAGGTGGATTACACTTCTGTAGTCTTTCCCACGCTCAATATCATATATATATATACAAAAAAATAAAAACTGAAGTCTTTATACAGAATTTGAGAAATCAGAAAAAGAAAAACTTTCAATCTGCTTTCCAGACCAGTATCTGACATGAATGTCCAGCTGCTTCTGTTTCAAGTCCTTGTTCAATGATTCCTCAAAAAGCATGACATATTCATTAATTCTCTACCGGCAGCTGCAGCCGAGGCTCCTCTCTAGCATATTTCAGGAGGGAGCTCAGCAAACTTTACTTTAAAATACAGCCACAGTATGTGCTGTCGTGTGGAAGTGTGTGTGAATGGTTGGCGGAGCTGGACTAGCTTATTATGCTTGTTCTGGGCAGGAGGGAGCAGGGTAACCCCTTTTAAAAGGCGAATGTGGGTAGCCTTCCTGCAGCTCCACACTTAACTGGGTTTTTTTTTTTCATTTCAAAATGGAGTGACTGATGGAGAATGAACCAAATTTAGAGAGAGAGGGGGTTAGTTACCACCAAGGACATTGACAAACAAAGCACAGGACAAGACACAATGCAATTCAACCTCTTGGATCTTCTTCAGGAAAAAAAAAAAAAAAAAAAAAACAAAAAAAAAAACATTTAACATTTAGGACAGTACAAACAAAGAACGAAGAGTGACTTATCTGTCCATGTGGTAGGAAGAATGGCCGCCAGACGGAAACGACAGAGGGGATTATGGGAGAGGAAAAAGGGGGGGGGGGGGGGGGGGGGGAGGGGGGAGTGAAACGATGGGGTTGTGTTGCTGGTTTAGTGGGGTGGTGTGATATATTTGTGATGGTTGTGGTTAAGGTGGATTAATAATAATTCTAAGGGGGGCAGGGGGGGATTTTTATATTATATAATTTTTTTCTTTTAACAAATGCGCACTTAAATGAGTCACTTAAAGTCTACGGAGACGACGTGACGATTGATTTGAAAGATTCAGTCTGTGATTTCACTCTTTTTTTTCAGTTCTGACAGAAAAAAGGAGCAATGCCAAAAGTTGCAAGATATCTACTTTTTTGGTTTCCCCACACCGATAGTTCGTCGCAATCGAGGAATATGGAAACATTGCTGCAAACAGTTTCGCGTTGTCTTCAGCAGATCGGAAACTGTTATGATTGTTGATGGCATGAATCGTCCACAACACTTCAGCTTTCAACACATCTGTCCCACTTGCTGTTATTGTGGATTGGCTGACGATTCTTACTGAGGAAAGGGTCTGACCCGATCTGATGAATTTGATGATTGCCGAACGAAGTCCGTAAGACTACCGACCGGCCTACTCGCTTTATCCCAATTCCACGTATTTTTTCCTCTTTCCGTGATTTGCAACCGCCGATTCGCCCTTTGTCCGAACATCAACGGTCTTTTTTTTGCACACTTTACAGAAAAAACGCATGTTTGTTGTCTCTGCATTCAGTGATACCAGCTTCGATATTCTTCCTTCTGTAGCCACAACGGATCAAATGCGTAATTTCCCTTCGGCATGATGACAGACGCAACAGTATCGGACTTCGACGAAGATGAGGAGGGAGCATGGCGCCCTTTGTCGGAAGTCGAACTGCGCATGCGCAAACGATAACCGACTATTGAATTGCTTCCCTTTACTTGAAAAGCAGACGACACGCAACACGATTCGAGAGGCGAAAAATCGATGTCCGAAGTCTCGTTCGCGTTTGTTCTCCGATTCGTCTTCAAACGTTACGGTCAGTTTTGGTCCGAAAAACGATTTTTAAGGGGATTTCAAGGGATGGTAGGGATATCTGCAGTTTTCAAGGGTTTTCAAAGGGCCTTTTTGACCCAGTTGAAGAGCGGCGTTAAGGCCTCTACACGGATTTTTCAGAGTGTTGTAACCAATCAGAATTCAGTGTTGTAAACCATCAGAATTCAGTGTTGTTGTAACCATCAAATTCAGAGCGTTGTAACCATCAGAATTCAGAGCGTGTGTAACCATTACGAATTCAGTTGTTGACCATCAGAATTCAGAGTGTTGTATGTAACCATCAGAAATCAGAGTGTTGTAAACTATCAGAAATCAGAGTGTCTGTAACCATCAGAATTCAGAGTGTTGTAACAATCAGAATTCTAAGTACACATTGCACAGTGGACACAGCACACAGCTCACCTCATCCAGAATCGAGACTCTTCCACTGTCTCTCTTCGGAAAAGCCTGGTGGTCATGCACCACAGTTGGTAAGACAGTGATGCACACATGGAATGATTTTGCATTGGTTTTTGGTCCATCCCTGAAAATCAACACACCACCAGTTTGTAACGACCGTGATGCACACATGGAAATGCATTGGTTTGGGTCCATCCCTGAAAATCAACAACACACCACCAGTTTGTACAGACGCGATGCAACCATGGAATGCATTGGTTTTGGTCCAATCCCTGAAAAATAAACACATATCACCAGTTTGTAAGACGCGATGCACACAACCTGGAAGGCATTGAAATTTGGGCCATCCCTGAAGAAATAAACACATCAGGTTGTTAAGGTCCAGCGTGAAACACACACATGGAATGCATGGTTTGGTTCCAATCCCTGAAAATAAAAACACAACCAGTTTGTAAGCGTGAAGCACACATGGATGAATTTGGTTTTGGCCCATCCCTGAAAAAAAAACATACCCCAGTGTGTACGACGTGAAGCACACATGGAAGCATTGGTTTGTGGCCCATCCATGAGAAAAAAGAAATACACCACAGTTTTGTCAAGCACATGATGTACACAAGGAATGCATTGTTCTTTGGCATCCCCCCCCTACCACAGCCCACCAGTGAAATACGTTATGGGACTCAACACATGGATAGTAGCGGTCCAGGAGGAGGGGTTTGGTCTGCCTTGGGCCCCCACGACATTCAAAGCCTATCCTTTCTGATGTGTTCTCCCCATCCCCTCGCCAGCCCAACCTACCCGGGGCCGGTGGCAATTCTCCTTGGCTGGGTATGTGCTTCTACCCACATTCTGAGTAGGGCCCTGAAAACTGCTGATTGTATCATCAGTGCTCTTCAGGTGCTGTGAAGGTTTAGGGCAACATAGTGATAATGATGTGCACAGTTGGAGTGTGCAAAACAGACGTACAGTTCAAGTGCTCCCTGAGGGGAGGACACCAGGGGTTGCAAGTCTGTTGTGTGCTGTCTGACCAGCACAATCCCCCTACACAATCAAACACACCTGTAATGGGGTTGTGCTACCATCTTAAACGTGTCACACATGCGACGATTGACATCTCTAACAGGGTGTCCCACTGTTTCACAGGAAAAAAATTCAAGGGTTTTCAAGGGTTGCTAAGGGGAATTTTTATTTTTAAGGGGCAAATTTAGTCGCTACAATTGAAGAAAAAGAGTGAATCGAACAACACAATGTAATCCAGTCAATGATGATAAGGTGATTAACTTCTGTGTCTTTTCAAAGATC
>JADBJO010018054.1:10000-36192 GCA_016801955.1 Conus betulinus | reverse complement strand
CATCCGTGTGAAGTTAATAGAGGCGTGTCGGAAGATAGGCAGGTAAGTGGTGCTAAAGCTTTGTGTAAACCAGTACTTGTGCTTGGTATACCAATGCAATAAAAATAATGTTGTGAAATTTGTACTGCCTGCACTCGGAGAGCACACATTGCTGCAGTGCTGTGCCCTCCCAGGGCTGGACCTGGCAAAAGTTGGGGGGGGGGGGGGGGGGGTGGTTACAGATTTTTTATCATAAAGTCGAGCATCACATACCGGGCGACCCATGGCTTAAGCCCTCAGGTTTTAACAGTTCCTACTGAACAACTATTGACAGAGTGCACAACATTCGATCCCCCCCCTCCCGCGCCCACCTCCTCCCACGCTCAACAACTTTTGAGAGAGTGTACACCGTTCCATCCCCCCCACTCCCCTCTGTTCAACAACTTTTCTGAGAGTGGTGCACGTTGTACACACCCCCCCCCCCCGCCATCAACAACTTTCCCAGTGTTTTTTGCTTAGCTTGTTTTCATCCCTGACACAAGTTGGGTCTGCATGGCCAAGTGTGTTCGACATGAAAATGTGGCCCCTGAATTTCATTGTTTTTCTTTAAAAAAAAAAAAAAAAAAAAATATATATATATATATATATATATATACTCTGAAGTTACATTGTTCTAATTCTTCTTCATGTAACCCCACAAAGTGAGACCCTAGCGCTCAAGAGGGTTTCAGGTGAAAGATACCACTGGATTTTTTTTTAAAACGTGTGATGACGTGGATGAGTACAGTATAAGGAAAAAAAAATTATGAGAGCAAGTGTTGCGTTCAATAACTACAACAGTACCTGTGATGAGAGAGACAGAGACAGAGAGAGAAGAGAGGGAGAGAGAGTCACTTACATACATACTTAAAGAAAATGAGATGTTGAATTTGGATAATTTTTTGCACACAGAAGATGATGCTGTAGAGTTTCATTTAGTATATTTTTAATACCCCAGGATGACACCCAGTTGAACTAATAAAAGATAGCCTATGGTAATGGACTCAAGTAAATGCATAAACTATTGGAGTGCTTGAGAATATTTTGTCATTATTTCAGGGGGACGCCGATTCTGACCAGTCTGAGCACATTCCCGATTCCACAGGAGATTCTGACTCTGATGTGTCTGATGTCTATCCAGGGCTAAAGAAGAAAAACAACTCAGGTAATCTTCATTTTTTTCACCCACGTATTAGCAAAATGGTTCAAAATGCATTTCATGTGAATATATTTGTGTACAGGATTTGGTAGTTGGTGAGTCTATTCTGCTTTTTTCTTTAATTTTTTTCCATTCTTGTTTTTCTTTATTAGAAATTTGTATTCTGCCCTGTGCCAGAGTCTTCACGTAAACTGTCATTGGCGCACAGGATGCATGTAATATGTATTGGGATTCCATTCCATTGGCTCACAATGGCTTTCTCCATTGAACAGTAGAACTGGGTTACCAGATGCGTTTGATGTCTTGTGGCCGGTGGCATCTCATCCAAAGAACATTAGAGAGAGAGAGAGAGAGAGAGAGAGAGAGAGATGATTTTTGAGAGAGAAAGGAGAGAGAGAGTCAGAGAGAACATTCTTCTAAAGGGTTGTCACTGAAACATTTTAAACATAATATATTTTTCTTCCATTTCAAAGGTATTTGGTTCAGTTCAATTGGGTGGTGGTTATGTTTTGCAGGAACCCCTACAAGTGCTCCCTTGGAGGTTACTGACACATCAGACGCTATGTACTACCAGTCTACTGCCAGGTTTTCGTCTTCTTCGGAGGCTACTGTTACTGCAGGCACTTCACGCCGATCTACAGCAAGGTCAGCTTGTTCCTCGGAGGCTACTGTTACTGCACACACTTCACGCTGATCTACAGCAAGGTCAGCTTGTTCCTCGGAGGCTACTGTTACTGCGGGCACTTCACGCCGATCTACAGCAAGGTCAGCTTGTTCCTCGGAGGCTACTGTTAGTGCAGGCACTTCACGCCGATCTACTGCAAGGTCATCTTGTTCCTCAGAGGCTACTGTTACTGCAGGCACTTCACGCCGATCTACTGCAAGGTCATCTTGTTCCTCGGAGGCTACTATTACTGCAGGCACTTCACGCCGATCTACTGCAAGGTCATCTTGTTCCTTGGAGGCTACTATTACTGCAGGCACTTCACGCCGATCTACTGCAAAGGTCAGCTTGTTCCTTGGAGGCTACTGTTACTGCAGGCACTTCACACCGATCTACAGCAAGGTCAGCTTGTTCCTTGGAGGCTACTGTTACTGCAGGCACTTCACGCCGATCTACTGCAAAAGTCAGCTTGTTCCTCGGAGGCTACTGTTTCTGCACACACTTCACACCAGCTTGGTGCAAAGTTGGCTTCTTCCACGGAGACTACTGTTTCTGCAGACACTTCACACCAGCTTGGTGCAAAGTTGGCTTCTTCCGCGGAGACTGCTTTTTCTGCCAAGCCAGCTTCCTCTTCAGAGGCTAATGTTACTGCAGGCACTTCACCCCAGTGTGTTGCAAGGTCAGCTTCTTCCTCTGAGACTAGTGTTAGTGCAGGTACTTCACCCCCAGTGTGTTGCAAGGTCAGCTTCTTCCTCGAAGGCTACTGTTACTGGAGGTAGTTCACACCAGCCCTTCAGAAAAGTCGGCATCTTTCTCACAGTCAACTTCCACTTCAAGCACTTCATGCAAAAACTTACAAGAAGCCTCCACGTCCATGTGTCTTTTGTGGGACATTTCAAGCAAAAACTTTCAAGACACATGAAGAGGAAGCATAAGGAAGAAGAGAGTGTGAAAGCAGCTTTACTTCTGCCCCCTCAGGAACAGTTGAGAGTGTTTGAATCTTTAAGAAAAGAAGGAATCCTCAAAAAAAATATCCAGCATCGGGATGAAGGAAAACAGCTGCTGAGGGAAAGGAAGCAGGGTAGCACAGGTGTAGTGATGTGTAGTGGGTGTAACGGCTTCTTTAGCAGAAAAGTAATTTGCAAGCACAAGAAATATTACTGCTCTCGTAGTGCAAATGCTAGAGCCGAAACAGTTTGCATTTTCAAAAACACCGACTTCAGGGGTATCAGCGGAATTCCAAAGCGAGATTTCTCAAACCACAGGAGCTATCAAGGTCACCGTCGTTAAGTAGTTAGGGGTTCCTCTTTCCCTGTCATGCTCTTTTTCTCTTTAAGATAAATTAGATTTCTTATTTCTGCCTCTTGTGCTCAGCATCCTGTCTTTTTTTCCAAGCTTTCTTCCCAATTTTCTCTGAAGATGGAGTATGGCTACCTTTAAGGTGGGATACAAAACAGCCATACACACAAAATTCCACCCCCAGGCTAGGTAGGTAGGTTGTGTATTGACTGTATGCTTAGATTGGGGGTGACCGCAGGAGTTGACAGCCTGTGTACACAGAAGAAGAAGAATAAACACTGTCACATGTGGTCAAACTCCCATACACACACAAACAAGGCTTACTCTGTGCACACACACTATCTCTCCACTCAACCAAAGGTGCACAACAAAAAATTTCAATTTCCCAGTTCCCCTCCCATAGGGAGTTACAATTTATTAAATTTACTCAACAGAAATTAAGAATGCCGGAAAAATAACTCTTCGGCTGCTAATTTAAATTTGTATCATCCACTCAGCATAGAGCCAACATTTCCATTTACATGAAAAGACACATAAAAACAAGTGAACTAACAGAGACCAGTCACGGGCACACCCTAGCACTCTTTAAGTACCAGTCCATGGCACACAACCACGCAAGGATCAGTATCATTCCTGCGTTATCGGGCTTTCTTTACACCTGGCCCTCAATCATCGTCCTACCCATGCCTGGGGTAGTGAGGCCGGCTTCCATCCCACAGAGACTCGTGATCCCCTCCGCCAACTCCTCGACCCAAGGGCTTAGTTGCGACGACCTTTCACACTAGACTGCTTACTTCCGAACACCCACTCCAGTGCCCATCGCTAGGCCCCAGCCAAGGCAGTCCGGGATGCCCTCAGTAAGCAGGTAGCTGAATAAAGGGAGAAACTGTGAAACAGGGAAATTCCGTGTAAATACCTCTCCAGGTGTTATATTTTAAAGCGACCCTTTACACCTATAGTCCCTGTCAAACCCTTACAACTGAACACTTACCTGGTGCCAACCAGCAAACCTGAGTACTGTCAAACCCCCACCCGGGGTGCGATCAGGAGCGCTCAGTGCACCGACTGCACTTCTCAACTCGCTCTCGGCCTCTGCACCCACAAGTCAATCGGAGAGCCCGAGCTTACCTCCAGAGAGGAACTCGCTACTCTATACCTGGCCTTCCGCCGCTAAACACGTCTTGAATACAGGTTCAAGACCAACGCTCTCACGTTAACTTTAGGCTCTACATACTCTCCCCTTAATCAAAATCATGCGACCCAACTCGCATGGCAGCCATGATGTACACTTGTTTACTTAGCTGACAAGGTGTCAACTCTGATGTGGCCCATAGTGGTCGGTGGTGCTATAAACCACATGATTGAGTGATTGTTTACTTGGTAGTGTTGTCAATAGTGGTCGATGGTGCTATAAACCACATGAATGATTCATATATTTTACTTGGTAGTGTTGTTTGTCTATATGTATGGCCATTTTATGTATCTTTAACAGGCTGGATGCATCCATGGAATTTTCAATTCCAGAGGCGTGGGGTGTTGATGTGTTTGGGGGGCTTGAGAAGATTTTCTTTTTCAATTTCATGCAATTTTTTTTCTTTGGGATGCACCTTGCTCCAAGTATGTCTGCCTCTTTTGTGACATAGGTTTGATTGTTGTGTCTTCTTCCTCATTAATTGGCTGTGTTTGAATGTTTTGTTCACTTTGGTCAGCTTTGACTGGCTGGTGAAATGTTTGACTTGCATGGATCTCCTTCATCAATGGAGGAATCATCCACCGGCTCCCAACTCTTGCACATAGAATGTCTAGTTGTTCTTTTTCAAAATACCCTATTGACAAGGTCAAGGTCAGGAAGATAGTTTGGAGTGGGGTGGGGTGGGATTGGGGGTATTTAGAGGGCCCTAAATACCATTTTGTTGTTGTTGTTGTTTTTCCACAATAGTGGAACTGTTGGACTTAGCTCCAATTTGGTGTGTGGACACTTTGACTTATGAAGTTATGCTTATGGTCAAGGATATTGATGTGCATAATAGAAATAGGGCTTTGCGACTGCTTAGCAACACAGTTGGTTTTGTTGGTTCATTTGTTTTTTTTGCTGGAAGTTGCTTCTTGTGATCGCCACTACGGTATTAATCACTTTATTAAATCACTTTCAAAATGAAAAGGCAGCGTTTGATATGGTTTGTTTCAGAATGCTTGTCTACAATTTGTCTTTCTGCCTCTCCTGCAGTGGGGCACTGCGGAATGTGAAATTAAGGGCCCTCCTGTTTCTGGAACCACAGGAACTATCACGTTCACTGTCGTTGGGTAGTTAGGGGTTCCTCTTTCCTGTCATGCTCTCTTTTTCTCTTCAAGATTTCTTATTTCTGCCTCTTGTGCTCTACATCCTGTCTTTTTTTCCAAATTTTCTTCCCAGTTCCCTGAAGATGGAGTATGGCTACCTTTAAGGTGAGATAAAAAACAAAAACAAAACAGCCATACATACAAAAAAAACACCCCCAAGGCTAGGTAGGTGTGTTGTGTATTGACTTATAGTTGCATGCTTAGATTAGGGGTGACCGCAGGAGTTGATAGCCAGTGTAAGAAGAAGAAGTCTGTCTGCCTCCATCCAAATTCCTGTAGCACGCTTGAACTCCACTCAACCCCCACCCATCCACCCCCCCCCCTCTCTCTCTCTCTCTCTCTCTCTCCTATGCCTGAACATGTGGGCATGTATGTGTGTGTGTCTGTCGTTCTGTCTGTCTGTGTTCTATATGTGAGTATGGCTTTTCAAGAAGTGTATGTGTGTGTATCAGTCTCAGTCTGTTTGCATGCCAGTCGTGTCAAACTTCACACTTCAAGCTTGGTTGTGTGACATCACAGAAAAAAAAAAACAAAAACCATGAAAACCATTGCACATGAAAACATATACAACCTGTTGAATAAGTTATAAAGTATACACACCTTAAAACTAGAACAAGATGCAAGGCAAATAAACTTATTCCCAGTTGTACATATGTCGACTTCCCACTACAAAAAAAATAAACATTAAAAAAAAGCGGCGTCAAAGCGGTACATCAGCATCAAACCCTTGTTGTTTGCATCACTGGACGGGCGTTCTTACCACTGAACTTGCACGCCAGGCTACCAGCAGCATGTTGAATGTAACCATGTAACCAATATAATTTGAAAGTGTGCACTGCAGGGACGAAAGCCTTTTTTTGCCATTTCCGCCCGAATTATTGCTAAATAGCTCAAAATAAGACACAGGTCATCATCCTTGACCCATAAGAAACATAAAATTACAAGTTTCAAGAAAGATTGACACACTAGTTTTGTCTGGAGCACGTAAACATAATTTTCTGGACAGACTATACCAGACAGAGTACAGACAGACAGCATTTCCTCAGTCCGTTTTAAAGTACTCTCTGTTCTTAAGAATTGGAAGTATAAAATCGGAGAGCTCAGACCTCTGCCAAGGTAGCATTTTAAAGAAGGAGAAAAAAAAAAGTAATATATGTATTTGTATTACCTCCCACTTAGGTTGACATTTGGTACCCTTAAGGTTGATATATGTATTTGTATTACTTCTCACTTAGGTTGACATTTGGTACCCTAAGGTTGATATTCACTGTACATTAGAACTAAGGGAATGTTTTAAGGTTTCCCTCTTTTTCTCTGTTTTATTCAAGCTGACAAACAATACAGCTGAGCTATGCACAACTTCACGCTCCAAAAGCATGCTATCCACGAATGGGTTACGGCATTTCAAAATGGACTAGAGGTCTAAATGTGCCTTTTAGTTTTGATGCACACTGCTATGGAAAGAAGTCTTAGTCACTCAACCAGTTGCTTGATTACTTTTACAGTGTTAAGCTCCTTTGGCTGGGCTCCCTCACCCCAACCTCCCTACTCATACAAAGCACACACATTTACACTTAACAACCCTATCCCTAACCTAATCCCACTCCTAACCCTATCTAACCCTAACCCTCACCCTAACCCTCCCTACTCATACAAAGCACACACATTTACACCTTTACAACCCTATCCCTAACCTAACCCTACTCTTAACCCTATCCAACCCTAACCCTACCCTAACCTTTACCCAACCTCCCTACTCATACAAAGCACACACATTAATTACACATATACAACTCTAACCCTAAACTAATCCTTCCCCTAACCCTACTCTAACCCTAACCCCCTTGGCAGAGGTTAAAATGTATCATATTTCCCTTTTACAGTGTTAACCTCCTTTGGTGGGCTCCCCTCATCCAAACCACCCTACCTATACAAAGCACACACATTTACAAAAATACAACCCTAACCCTACCCCAACCCTAACTCCAACCCTTATCTTAACCCTAACCTAACCCTAACCTATATAAAGCACACACATTTAAACTTTACAATCCTAACCCTACCCCAACCCTAATCCTGACCCTAATCCTAATCCTAACCCTAACCTCCTTGGCAGAGGTTAAAATATATTTCCCTTTTACAGTGTTAACCTCCTTTGGCTGCATTCCCCTCACCCAACATCCCTTCCAATACAAAGCACACACATTCACACCTTTACCCTATCCCTAACCATGAACCTACACTTAACCCTATCTAACCCTAACCCTGACCCTATCTTTCACCCAACCTCCCTACTCATACAAAGCACACATTTACACATTTACAACCCTAACCCTAACCTAACCTTATCTAATCTTACCCCCTAACCTTACCTAACCATAACCTCCTTGGCAGAGGTTAAAATATATATTTCCCTTTACAGTGTTAACCTCCTTTGGCTGGGCTCCGCTCACCCAACCACCCTATCTATACAAAGCACACACATTTACAACTTTACAACCCTAACCCTGACGCAACCCTAATCTTAATCCTTAACCCTAACCCTGACTCAACCCTAACCCATTATGAAAACCTATGCATCGTCTAAAAACACTCCCCTTCTTCTCTCCCATCTCTTTTCCCCCTTTCTTTCACACACACACACACACACACACACACATAATATATATATATATGTCTACCAAAGTGGTGACTTATACAATGTGAACACAAACACAATATATGTCTTCCTAAGTGGTAACTTATACAATGTCGCCTTAACACCTGTCAAATCTTAAGTCGCCCTAAGTCTGACCAAATATTTAAAATCCTTAAGGCGACCGGCAAAAAAGCTATATCTGTTTTTACTAAAAACCAATTAATGTCCTTGTTAGCATAAGCATAGCAATGCTAAAGGATGGCAGTTATCAGCTTTCAGCCTCCCCTGCCCAAGGATGTTGAATATAACCCAGGTCTCTATAAGGTCACTTTTCAATGTAGTCACCGTAAGTAGGAATCAATGATGTGTGGGTGCATTGCTGATCCAGAAACTGGCCAGTCAACAAGTACAAAAATAAAAGCAGGCACACCAGCCACACACTCTTCATGTTTTTTTTTAAAAGCTTTCGCCTTTTATTTAGGCCTCGTCAGTATCAGTGCCTCTTGTTTCACATTGCACACTGGTGCTGAAGACAACCATCCACTGCTTGACAACAATGTAATAAGCAGTGGATGGTTGTCTTCAGCACCAGTGCGCAATGTGAAACAAGAGGCACTGATACTGACGAAGTCTAAATAAAAGGCGAAAACTTTTAAAAAAGACATGAAGAGTGTGTGGCTGGTGTGCCTGCTTTTATTTTTGTACTCTTATATATATATCTATATATATATATATATATATATATATATATATATCAAATACAAAGATTGATTTATTTGATTAATGATCTATGGATACGTACTAAAAGAAAAAGAAGGTTTTCACAGCAAGTTCAACGACTGCCATTTCAAATAAGTGTGAAATGTGAGTCTAACCAAAACTACGGCCATCAGAGAAAGTTTCTCAGGTGGGGTGCCAAACGACCAGAAGTGTCTCAGACAGCAAACGTCATGGCAGGAACTGCATCTCTGATGTCGATCCAGAGAAACTTCTTGCAATTTATGTTATCAAAGATAAAATATGAGTGCACCATTTCACTTCAAACGGGGAAAAAAAGAGCACTAAAAGCAATGGAAACTCATAGACTCCCCTCCTCCTAAAAAGGCAAGGGCTGCTCAGTCTGTGGGAATGGTCAAGACAGCATTTTCTGAAATGCCGAAAGAAATTCCCCTCATGAATCCCTAAAAAAAAAAAGGGCTGGACTGTCACTGGAGAGGTCTGTTCAACACTACTGACTTACATCAAGGACATCTTGCCAGGGGATTTCTGTTCAGTCACGACAATGACCCAGCACACAAGGCTGCAGTTACCATGACAACTCTGGGTGGCTGTGGCTCCCAGGTTACCAACCACCCCCCACACTAATCTGACCTGGCCTCATCAGACCTCTGTTCCCTGACTTCAGAAAGAAACTAAGCTGAGAGGCGCTTTGGAGGAATGGCTAGGCCATGTCTGTGGGTGATTTTTTCAGTGCCAAGATACGAATGTCTTCCATGAAGGCGTCGAGAAGATGCGCTGGCAGTGGAACAGGTGAGTGGAGTCAGAGGGTAATTGTGAAAATGTGAGGTAGCTGTCAAATTTGTCCTACTATGCCTCTATTATGATTAGGTTGTGAGTTTTCTGAACAGCTTTTGTATAGATGAATGAAGCATGTGTGTGTGTGTGTGTGTGTGTGTGTGTGTGTGTGTGTGTGTGTGTGTGTGTGCAGACTGACCCAACAGTACATGTGGAGGATGACAATGAAATTGAGAGATTGGAGTAGAAAGTGAAGATGATGAGGTCAAAGCATGCCTGTGGAACTTGACCGTTAGCCTGTGCAGAACGATATTCCTAGCTGACATGCAAAGTTTGTTATTTTCATGTGTGACAGCCTTCTTACTTTACAGTAAGCAATCTTATGATCCATTATATAACGCACAAATGAACTTAGATCAACAGGTAAAAAAGTAGCACAAGCCCATATATACACACACAAACACACAAAGATGCACCCACACCCACACCCACATTCTTTTACATTTGCACATGCCTGAGCACTAACCATCATTCTGACAAGGCGAGTCAGCACAGTCATCAATGTTGATCTCACACAGTGTGCCTGTGAACCCACCCAGGCAGAAGCAAGAGGCGCCTCCCAGTCCTTGTGGCAGACAAATGGCAAAGTTCTGACACGGGTCTACAGTTGCTGCAATACACAATTGCAAACAAATGATAAAACCCCACTCTGCTCTTTTTCAATGTTTTTTTTTTAACAAACATCAATGTGAACACATCTACTTTACTCAAATTATTTCACCTATGATCCAGCAAGCTCATCATTCAGTTTAGCATATAGATCAAAATTTTCCCAATTCCCCTTCAATGAAACAAAATTAGAACCCAGAACAATTTGCCCACACAGATGCACCAAAAGTTTGGTTACCCAAAATGGACTGACTGGTCTTAAATGCTTTCTTCTCTGTGTTTACTGTTTTACTCGAACTGTAATGTCCAACTCATGAAAGTTCAAATAACATGCAAAAACAAACAAACACTCACACAAAGCCAAAACATTAATGGTGAAACTGAAACAAGTGTGGCTGTATTAAAATCAAATGCAACTTAGCTTTCAGTCTGTTTTATATCTGTTTTGAAAGAAAACGGAAAGATGCAAAACCAAGGAGGTAATTGGGAGTGAAGATGATGAAGTTAATGCCCTTTAGCCTGACACTTAGGGACAAGTTGTACCTAAAATCTGCACCGAGTTGTGAGCGGTAAATACACAGTATTTTACACATATTATGCCATCACTTTTAGCACTGTTTAAATGAGATTTTCTGGTGCCAACATCACATCAAAACTGCTGCCCACATCAGCCTGCAACTTAATACACATGATCTTTGGTACCAAATCTGGGCAAGACAGGAACTTTCAAACCATGAACACTCTCAACAGTTGAATAATTAGCTTGAAGTAGATAGAAACAAACTTCTGGGCTATCACAGAAGACGCAGATAAAAAGACAGGACAGTTCATGTGCAGCACTCTTTTAAATCATGCACATTTTATGACTTGACCACTTGTGCGATGCAACTTCATGTTTGCAGTCAGCACTTGACATGTTTATAGCCAGCGGAATCAGTTTGTTATATTTTTGGCACACACACACACACACACAGTGGCGTGTTCCTCTGATGTGTGTGCCCTGTGGGGGCTTGCATGAGCTTGTGAGGGAGGGAGACAGGAGAAGGTGGTGTGAGTACTACCAGTGACTCACTGACATAAGCAGCCTGTGAGAAAAACATAGGGTGAGGCACTGAGGGAGAGAGTGCTGTGGGGTGGAGGGGCGGAGCTGATAAGGAGTGGTGGGGATGGTGCTGATTCTGTCCACGTTGTCAAAACATGCGCACAAGCACGACCTCCTATCTCAAGGTCAGCAATACAATTACATGAAATAATACACCAGAAATAACACAAAGCTGATATCAAAAGGTGCCATACTTCCATGACAGTCGTTCTTTCGCTCGCAGTACTGCCCAGCAAATTCTTCTGGGCAAGTACAGTTGATAACGCCCTGGTCTGACGAACACAATCCTCCGTTCCGACAGGGATTAGATGTGCACAGCTCTATGGCATTCTCACACTGAGTACCTGAAACACATTGAAGAGGCTAAACTACAGTGTTTGATCCAGCCAACCATTTTAAAACCATCTCAAGGCTGTGACACAATTTGACACTGTCAACTGCAGCATTTTCCAGAGCTAGGTGACATCAAAATTTGCTCTCTTGAACCCTTTTGGTGCCCACAGATTTGCACAGAAGCGCTCTCTGCCAAAGGATTTGGGACACTTCACCTCAACAAAATCTCACAGCTCCTCATGCAGTCACATAAACCCTATTCACATCAAATACACAGAAGTGCTTACACTACATTTATTTACTTTGTCCAATTTTTCTTCTCAACATTTTGTTGTCAAGTCATAAACCAGTATTTCACAAGTTTTTTCCAGCCCCACATGTACTAAAGACATCAGTAATTTCAACATCTGTACTGCAATCATCCCTTCCTCCATCACCATACTCCCTTGGGCAGTACGTTTCCCCTGTCTTTTTCATGTCAGTAGTAACGCTCTTGCCAGCAGTGTGGTTCGTCTGACCTTTAATCCAGCTATCACCTCATTAGCACACTGGTCGAGTCTCCCATTGAAACAAATAAAGTAAATACTGTGTGATGAATCCCATCATCAAGTTCTGTATCACTGAATCAATACACAGGGTCAAACCACCATTCATATTCCTGCAAAACAACAACAAAACTGTTGCTTAGTTTCCAAAGGCTTTACAGAAGATTCCCCCAAAAGACTCAATATTTCTTGAATTTTACACAGCCTGTAGAAAAGTTTCAGATTTCTAGCATTATCAGGGAATTTCAAGAAGAGTACACACACACACACACCACACACACACACACACACACGAAACCCAAAAGTGCAGACAGGCACATACACCCATGCTCTCTTTCTCTTTCTCACACACACACACACACACACACACACACACATACACACACACACACACATACACATACACACACACACACGCACACACACACACACACACAAGTACAAAAAACACACACACACACACACCACGAAACAATATGTCCACACACACACACAAAAACACACACACACACACACACACACACACACACAGCTTTACCCTCAAACCCATGAGAACATGTACAGCTGAAGCCAGATTCCAAGTTGGTGCAGTTCCCACCATTCTGACAAGGGCTACTGTTACAAGGAGGAATTTTCGTTTCACATCGCTCTCCTGTGAATCCATCCGCACAGTCACAACTGAAGTCTGAACCGCTGGACTGAAAATTTGAATAATGAACAATAACCAAAATTTGAAGAGACTGATATTGCATGTGAAATTGTTATGCTGCACACCTAAATACTGACTGAAACCAATTTATTGTCAGATTAACTCATGGTTGTACTGACATTTAAGAAAACATTAAGAACAAAATGTCAACATTTTCATTCAAAGAAAAGGAACATAATTAACACACAAAAACACACACACACACACACACACACACACACACACACACACACGCGCGCACACACACGCATGCACACACACAAGCGCGCGTGCGCACACACACACAAACACACACACACGCACACTCAAACACACGCACATACATAAACACCTAAATACATCTCAGATGAAAAAAAAAAAATCCACAAAAAGGCTGACCAGAACCAATAAGTAAATCTGTACTCTATAAATCTAAGAGTTAATGACTGCAAAGAACTATGCCAGAGAAAAAGTGAAGATCAACAAAACATACAGACACCTGCTCATTAAGCAAACAAAGTAATAAACAAGTAGATAAATAAACAAATGAATTGATAATTTAGCACTTCTTGCTAATGCTTCTGCCAATCTAACACACACACACACACACACACACACACACACACACACACACACACACAGAAAATGAACAGACTTTCACACAACACCCTTACTCCCCCTCCTCCAACTTTCACTCCCCTCCATCTAACTCTGTTCATGTTTTTCTTTAATTTTCATGAATGGATGGACACTGCTACCTGACATGTTGCCCCATTGTAGCACAGCTTGAGAAGGCACGGCTCTGTCAGCTCTGAGCAGTTTGTACCGCTGTAACCTGGACATTTAACAGAAAAAAAGTGGGAATGAACACACATTTTTACTGACATCCTGACCTTCTTTCTCTATTTGATTTTTTTTTTCTTCCAAGAGAAGTATGGGATTGGGGGCAGCAAAAGTGTGTGTGTGTGTGTGTGTGGGGGGGGGGGGGGGGGGGGGGGGGGGGGGGGGGGGGGGTTGGAGGGGGGAGAGGGGGGGAGGAGGGGGCAGGGAGGGATGGAAGGGGGGACCCAGTAATGGGATAGGTGTCTGAATCTTCTGTCTGTCCCTCCCACCCCCTTTCACCGACACCTCGCACTTGCAGTACACTTCACTGCTGCTCTCTTTTGAAAATGATGAAACATAAACCGTGCAGTGACTGAATGTCATTGACAAGTTCCCCCTGAATATGGTCATATAACTATACTCCACATGGCTTAGATCTTAAAGCTCATTGGAATTCTAAACCAGACGCCATCAGTTTAATTCCATCACAACAGCATTCAACTGTCTTTTTACTGGTCTCTATAGTCCTTTCTTGATGTTTTGGGGGATGTCATAGTGTAAAAGTTCCAGTCCTGTGAAAGTGATCTTCCACTAGCTACGGGACATATATCACTAGAAGATACCAAATGTGAACATTTACCATTATTGCTAGATATAACATGCTGTAAATGTGGATTTTAAAGAAAACTAAGGAAGAAAGGATGGAAGTAGGAAGGGATAAACTTGGGATTAAGGAAAAAACAACAACAATAGCAAGAAATAAAGAAAAACTGCTAATCATAAAAAATGGACCAATATCTAAAGGTCAAACAGACAGCAATGGAAATACATAAAACAGCTGAAGACATGTGATATTAAAAAGCTTGATTCAAAATTCACTAAAGGTAATCAAAACGCAAAATTTCATTTTGAACCCACAAGAATTACAACATTTGATCTGGAACCCTTGAAACCCCATTCATACTAAAGCCTGATTCTGATTTCACAAAACACCTTCAATACTAAAAGTAACTATTGCTAAAAACTGACTTGAAATATAAAAAAGCCCATTATTACTGTAGTCTTATTTAATTCAGAACAATACAAAAGATTATCCATTCTAAATCTTTATCTGAAATGCTAAAACACCATTAACGCTATGACTGTGTGGAACTGACGAATGATCATTTACTGCTGAAAGGCTAGCACCAGACCAACTAAAAACTACTGATACAGAACTTTGATTTGGAACACACACACACACACACACACACACACACACACACACACACACACACACAGACACACACACATCTGGAATTGACGATGATCATTTACTGCTGAAAGGTCAGCACCAGACCAACTAAAAACTACTGATACAGAACTTTGATATGGAACACACACACACACACACACACACACACACAGAGCTCAGGAGAGCTCAGGAGAACCATTTACACTAAAGCTCAATTCTGAACCTACAAGTGATCATCAATACTATAGCTTGATTCTGAACCCAGAGGAGATCATTCCTACAAAACTTTGCTTCTGAAACCAAAGAAGGCCATTAGTATTAAAACTTGATTTGGAACCTATAGAAGGCCATTCTTACTGAAGCTTGATTCTGAAACTGCAGAAGTCCATTGGACTTGCAGAAGCCATTCCTAATTACAGTTGATTCTGAACCCATGGAAGGCCATTTGTACCACAACTTGACTCAGAGCCCATAGAAGACTATAAATATTGAATACTGTGTGCATTTAAAAACCACAACAGAAAATTTGCAAGTGTTTGATTCTGAATGCATCTACATAAAAAGATCCTGCGGCACAAAACATGTCACAATGAATCACACACACACACACACACACACACACACACACACACACACACACACTGATCAATACAGGAGTCGGTGCATATTATGCAGGCAGTCTCACCTGGTGCACAGCTGCAGTGGTAGTCACCCAGCCACAGCGGCGTGCACACGCCTTGAACACATGGGCCACTGTTACAGCCAGTCAGATCCTCTGAGAACAAAACACAGGGAGAGGACTGTTTTAAAGACATATTCCTAGTGTTCTGTTGTAGAATTCTTCCTGCATTTGTTTCTTTGCTTGTTTTTAATATCTTACAGATATTGGATTCATGTTCAGCTCCAGTGTTTTTTGTTTTTGTTTTTTGTCATTTTGAGTCTCCTATATAATCTGTCTCACATACACATTTTATATGGAATGTGTTTGAAGTATTCATCCACAAATGTGTCGTGCACACACACACACACACACACACACACACACACACACACACACACACACACACACGCACACACACACACAAATATTTTGTTAATTTTTCTTCAGTTGTTACCACATTACTATACAAATGGTCATGAGCAATGGTTATATGAAGTCTGTTAGGGGGTAAAAAAATGAAACTTGGGGGAAAAAATGAAACTAAGAGAAAAGTAAATTTACTTCAAGACAAAGAAACACACACTTCAAGACATAGAAACACACAACACAAACCAAAATATTGCAAAAAAACAAACACATGCATGCACATGCAAGATTTAATAACCTGTCACACACACACACACACACACACACACACACACACACACACACACACACATGCATGCATAGACACACACACATTCCAACACAGACACATACAGAAACACACAATGAGCACAAAAATTGCTGTGAAAACACACACACACACACACACACACACACACACACACAACACACATACTCATAGTCACATACAGACACACACACACAGAGAAGTTCGCATGCACAGACACATAAGACCTAAATCATGATAGAAGAGGCGGATGGAATGGAAAGAAACACTGAATTTGTTTTATGACATACAAACACATATCAAAACATCTAAAAAAAAAAACCCCCAAAAAAACACGTACATGCACACAATAGTTTCAAGATGTAATAACATGTTACACACACACACACACACACACTGACACACATATAAGCATGCATGCACGCTCGCACACACACACACACACACACACACACACACACACACACACTATACACATAGTCACAGCTCCTCATATCAAAAGTTTCTTTACCAAGATCCTGAGTTGACACAGTGTAGCACCAAACCATAACAAGGGTCACACTTATGATGGTTCTCCCAGCACTCAAGGGAATCAGATCCATCCTTGTTGAATTTTATGCGCGCAACGAAGCATCACCCTGCACCTCTGTCATGTAACATCTCCCTGGTCCAAACTGCAAACCATCCATGCAGAACAACGCTCTAAACATAGAGATAATACACACACAAACTCTCTTTCTCTCTCTCCCTGGTATCTGGCATTTTCACCTGAGCAAATATTCAACATTTGAAACAATAATGAAATGTTTAAAAGATTGTTATAATTTTAAGTTAACAAAATAAAAAAATAAACAAGTGAAAAAATAAAGGAAACCCAGAAACAACCAACTTTCACATAAATACATGTCATCTCTCTTGAAAAAAAAAATCATAGAAATGTGCTTTGACTCTTACTGCTAATGTTATCACTTACCAACTTAAAGAAAATTATAAATTTTCATAATTCTTCACACGCACACAAACTGAGCTGGTTTACCACAATATTCACATACAGGACCAATCGATAACTGGGGTGTGTTTTGACAAGCCTATTCGTATCGATCGACAACAGCTGGCTGGCTGTGTGTTAGTGTATAGATCTACGCCTTCATCTCGAAATGGCTGGCAAAGATTTATTTGCTTGCTGCATTTATGCCAGTTCATGCAATTATCTTTCTGCAATAATTAACGACCTGTACAAATTAACCTTACATTTACTACCAGTGTTCATCAATCCCTTTTGCTGTCGTTGAACCATGTTGATGTCTGAAATCCTAAACTGGGTTTTTCTCCCCAAAGTTGCACAACCTTATGTCGGAATATCAACTTCGGGAAAAACGTCAACAAAGTTCTGCAGTTTTCAGGATGCGTTCCCTTTCTACGGGTCACTGGTCTCTGGCACATCAAATCTCATCATTTTTCTGTAAACTATAGAACTGACTTTCTTAAACAAATAGCAAATATCTAGTCCTAAGAGTCGTGGGGACTTTTTGTTCAAAGTTGTCCACGATAAACGAGTTTTGGCGACAGCTGCTGAAAGGGAAACAACTTTACAAAAAATAAGACTTCTTGTGTCGTCTGCATTGCTTACCCTTCTTGTGATGGCTGCGCCCTTGGGACAGGGAGAGGACAGGTATGCCATTTGGCAACAGCATCAAACTTTCGTGTTTTTGCACCCTCGTCTCCAGTATTTTCCCCATTCGTTATCATTAGCATACTGCCACGCATATGTATGTGTTTGCGTGGCTGTGTATGTATATGCGAGTGTGTGTCAGTGTGTTAAGCAGTAACTACTGACTAGCACATGTGTGTGTGTGTTACAGTAGTGTATCACAGTGGTGTGTGTGTGCGCGCGCGTGTGTGTTTGTGTGTGTGTGTCTGTGTATGTCTGTGTATGACTATGTGTGTGTGTATGAAATGTGTGTGTGTGTGTGTGTGTGTGTGGCTAGGAGGATTTGTTACTTACTATGATGGATACATGTTTTTAAACAGGTAACTAGTTGACATACTTAAAGAGCACAGTTTCACATTTTACTACTAGGAGAAAAAAGTGCACAGCAAACCTCAAGTAACACACACACACGTGCACACATATGCGTGCGCGCGCGCGCGCACACACACACACACACACACACACACACACACACACACACACACATTTTAAGATAAAACAGGCCACTCAGCACAGGAAATTGAGCTTTATAAATGTCAAATGACATGTTTTACCCGATACTATTGTGCAACCAATGAATTTCGATCTTCATGTCCACTTATCTATTACCTCAGCTGAAACACTTGCCTGGAACTGTAATTTTGTGTTAAGATGTGTGTCTGTGTGTTCATGTGTGAGTGTATGTCTGTGTATATTTACATACATGCGTGTGTGTGTGTGTGTGTGTGTGTGTGTGTGTTTGTGTGCTTTTGTGTGTGTGTGTCTGTGTGTGTGAGTGTGTGGGCATGCACGCGTACATGCGCTCATGTGAGTGGGTGTGCCTGTATGAAAAATTGTTAACTATTCAGCATTGTGTGTATGTGTGTGTGTATTGTGTCTTTTAGAAAAAAAAAAAAAAGAAAAAAAAGAAAAATCCCAATGGTGAGTTTCAGTGAGTCGCTTCCACAACTAATTTCTTATAGTGACTTGCTAATTTCTGTTCAGGTTCTTGTAACAAGATTTTCTTCATGACCGAAATGCCAGGACAGCGTGAGCTACTCAACATCTGCTTTGCCTGTTTACGCTACAGTCGAGTAGCCCAGGCTGGCCTCCCTTTGGTGCGACCACCAAATTTGGGCAATGTGTTTTTAAAAGGGCAAATGAAGTGTAGCCAGTGTCGCTATGCTTCAACCACACAAGGATCTGAAGGCACACAGGAGCCCAAGAAGGGCGAAGATGACATCATGAACAACCCATTTTATGAAAAGTATAAGCAGAAACTTCAGCATTTGGCCAAGTGAGTATTTGGGATGGGAAAAGTTAATTCTTGAATGGTGGTACTGATGCCTTCTGCTATAAGTGATTTGATCAGTTGTTGAGAGTAATAGTGTGTGTGTGTGTGTGTGTGTGTGTGTGTGTGTGTGTGTTAGGGAAGAAAAAGCAGTGAGTGATGAATTAATTTTTAGGAGCACAAGGGTACATGTATGTTTTTCTTTTTCTTTTTGTATCATTGTCAAGACAGTAAAGTTTCCTGTTTCACATTCCCAAGCCTTTTTCATAATATTTTTTTGTCTTTCATGTAGTCTTCTTTTTTTATTTATATTATATTTATTCTTGTTTTCTGTTTTTGATGATGTGTCTTGTGTATACATGTTTGTGTGTTTATATGCACATTGGATGTATGCAAGGGTGTGTTATCTCAATCATTGTTTTTAAAAAGTAATGTAGGTGATCATCATACATGTATGCAAGATGGTATTGATCAGGGAGGACCCAGAAGAGTACAAGTGGCGACTGCAGCAGTTGGAGGAAGAGAAGAAACCCAAGAGCAGATCACCCCCGCCCCCAGCAGATGGCCAGCAAGTTGCCACCCCTCAGCCCATCCCTCGCACAGCCAGTTATTCCCCTTCCAAGGTGACTATGAAGTTTGGGGGTCGGCCACTGGGTTAGACTGGGAAGGCATGATTACCCTCTTTTAGTTTTAGAGAACAGCACTCCACCGTTTGTCAATTAGATTTGTGTTTGTGTGTGTGTGTTTTTTTTTCTTCTTTTTCAAGTGTATTGCACCTCCGTTGCCATTATGTATTTACTCATGACTGCACAAACACAGGTTCTTGTAGTGTTTAAGTTATGACTCATCATCTGTTGAACACCACTCTGTGTTTCATTTCATTTCATTTTCATTTTCGGTTACAACTCCTCATGTATAAAACACTTTCATTTGAATTTTTCAGTTAAGACTCCTCATGAATTAAACACTCTCATTTAGTATTTTAATGATGGTTTATCATGGCTTTAAACACTCTTTCTTTTTTGTTTTAGCTATGACTCCCCATGACTTCAATTTAGATTTATTATGAGTTAAACACTTTTTACTAGTTTTAGTATTTTAGGTATGAATCATTGTAAGTTAAACACTGTCATGTATTATTTCAATTATGACTCATCATGGTTTAAATACTTTCATTCAGTGTTTGAAGTATGACTCATCATGTGTGAAACACTTTAATTTAATATTTCAGTTGTGAATCATTATGAGTTAAGCACTCTCATGTGATATTTTAGTTATGACTCGTCATAAGTTAAACACCTTCTGTTGTTAGTCAGTTTAAGTGAATCCTGGTTCAGGAAGAGTGAGCGTCAGAGTGAGAAGACATTTCAACACAGGCAGGGCCGCACTACCTCTTCATTAGCACTGTAAATATCCTTGTAAGAACCCAGTGACTAGCCAAAGGCCACTTCCCAGTTTGGATCAAAAAGCTTTCATAGAGTATAGTGTCTAATAAGCACCCACATCATACTTTGAAATATTCTGGTGCAATTTCTTGAAGTGATGATGTCACACACTCAGCTATGTATACATATATGCATACATGAACGCTTGCATGCAAAGACCCATGAGTGTGTGGGGTCACACACATGTTTAGCTCTCTCATTTTGTGTTTCGTGTGTGTGTGTGTGTGTGTGTGTGTGTGTGTGTGTGTGTGTGTGTGTGTGTGTGTGTGTGTGTAAGGATGCTCAAGAGTGGAAAAGGGGAGAAAATTTCAAAAACATAATCCGCTGTTCCTGTTAAATACCTCAGCATATTGGAACAAAATTACCTCCTATTCATGAAGGATGGACTAGACTAGCCAGCACATGGGTCAGTATCTTGTAAATGCTAACTCCAACTTTTGGATCAATTTTGTGTAAAGGGTCAGTACCTTGTAAAAATCCCATCCCCAACTTTTGGATGTAATTTCGTACAAGTGATTTGTACCTTGTAATGGCACACCCCTTACGTTAGCATCAGTTTCGTGCAAATGGGTTAGTACCATGTAAACACATACCTCCATCGAAAGGATCAATGTGGTACAAAGGGTTAGTACCTAGCAAACACACACCTCCATCAAAAGGATCAATGTTGTACAAAGGGTTAGTACCGTGTGAACACACACCTCCATCGAAAGGATCAATGTTATACAAATAGGTCAGTACCTTGTAAACACACACCTCCAACGAAATGAATTGATTTCATTGTAGGCGGAACGGATGTTTCCAAGGTACTTTGTGCTGATAGAATCGAAAGGATCAGTGTTGTACAAATGGGTTAGTGCCTCGTAACAGATTTCTTAGAAAGGAACAGTGTTGAAATCTTGGCAGTGACATCCATCAAAAGGATCAAAAAATGGTTTAGTACCTTGTAAACATACACATCTATCGAAAGGATCAGTGTTGTACAAAGGTTTAGTACCTTGTAAACACCACGTCAAAGAAAACCATCATGTTGTACAAATGGTGCATAGTACCTTGTAAACACTTTAGCTCCAGCGAAAGGATCAATGTGACAACTCAGGGTCAGTTTTGCTTCAAACACCAGCCTCCAACTTTTGCATGATTTCATGCTGAGGCAGAACGGATGTTTCCAGGGGAATGGTGCTGATAGAAAGACAAGGCAAAGCTGAAAGAAACAGATTTCCAGCAAGACGTGAAATCTAGATGTGTGTGTCCCCAAAAACTGGTTTACGTACAGAGAGACTTGGATACATTTCAAAGAAAGCCACCAGTCAGCACACTAGTGGTGTCATTGCAGGGGTTGGATTCTGTGATGAAAGTGGACCTTGTGCAAGACAAGTCAGCTGCTGAAGTGGAGCAGGTTTCAGCTATGCTTGTTCATTTGTTCTGTCTTTTTCTCTTCACAGTTTTGAAACGGAAATGCAAAGATGTTGATCAAAGACTTCTGAGTAGTTGTGGCCAGCACAGGCTGACTTAGATGTGCATCCTAGAAATGGGTTTATGTACAGATGGACTGTGTGTGCATGTCTGGATTTATACCAATCAGCACACTAGTGCATCATTGCATGGGTATGATTCTGTGTGAAACTGGACCTTGTGCAAGACAAGTCAGCTGCTGAATATGGAGCAGGTCATTATGCTTGTTCCAAAATTTGTCTGTTTTTTTTTTCTTCAAGTTTCCTGCTTATAGCGGTGAGGTTGATGAGACTTCTTGTAGTAGTTGTGGCAAAACATGGCTGCGGTTGTGTGTGTGTGTGTGTGTGTGTGTGTGTGTACACGATTCTGCATGTTTATGATATGCATCATGTGTTTTTGTTTTATTACTCAGCATTGGTTGGTTATATCTATCTTTGTTATATCTTTGTCTTTGATTATTTTTGCTATCCAAAATTTGTTGTTTCTTTTTTTTATCATCTGATAGCGTAGGTACAGTACTTTAAACAACTGACCTCTTGACTGCAGAACTTCACTGAAAGCAGGTTGGTACGTATGGATTTGAAGGAGATTAGTTGTCATTGCGTCAGCAGCAAATGTCCACTGACTCATGTGAAACAAGGCCAGGCAGACAGCGTCTCCTGGTAATGCTGCAGCTTCACTTTGCCATCACAATGATGATGATGTTTCTCTTGTTGAAGAGTGTATTTGTCAGCCGCAGTCATGGAGTAAATAATTTCATCTGCACCTGTTTGTACAATACTTTTATTATTATGTAAATAATTAAAAAGTGTTGTGATAAATTACTTGTTATCATTTTACTAAGTCTTTTACATGTTTCTGCCTTTCAGATTTGGAAGGAGTACCACAAGACCAAAAAAGACTGTGTGTTTGCTGTTTTACAGGTATTTTCTCCTGGTCACTCAGTTTGCATTGTACAACTGTGGTATCACAATCAGCTTCTGTTTGTGACATTCAGACTGCTCCCCCCCCCCCCCTCCCCCTCCTGGAAGAGTTTATTGCAACAGTACTGCATGATTGCATCCCACCTTTCTGTCTCCTTATTCTGTATATCATTGTCTACTTGTCTGAATCAAAGCGGATTTTTGTTTACAATCATTTTTTTTTCATGGACTCTGCTACATGTAACACTAGTAACTAGTGTATCTTTCACCCCAGAGGGCTGGCACTCAGATCGTCATGTGAAGTCTGGTATAAAGGAAGACAAACAACCCACTGATGTGAGTTTTGAACCATCAGCCTTAGATTGTCTAGGTTTGTAAGCGAATAGGTAATCCCACAAGCCACCACACATGTAAAGTGTTTATCTAATTTATACAGTGTTGCAACTGTTAACATAGAATGATGTTTGTGTAAGATATCCATCGTTGTTTCCATTAACATCACTTTGAATCAATCATTGCAATATCAAGTTTATGAAAAATCGATGTCTTACATTGAGAGTCAAAGTAAGGTAAGCTTGAAAAAAAAAAGTTACTTCTTGGAGGCTGATTTAAACTATGCAAGTGTTTCCTTGGTCCACCAAAGTGACCATCTGCCAGTGAATGTCCAGACTGAAGTGTGATGTGACTGGGTCACACACCAGTGATATAGAAATAACTGTGTAAGGTGCATTGAAGGTTTTGGCATGGAAGAGGAGAGAAACAGAGGAAAATGCATCTGTGTGTGTGTTTGTGTGTGAGAGTGTGTGTGCTTGTGTGTGTGTGTGTGTGTGTGTGTGTGTGTGTGTGTGTGTGTGTGTGTGTGTGCGTGCGCGTGCGTGCGTGCACGTGCATGTGCGCATGAGCATGTGCAAGAAGTCAGGTTTCATAGTCAATTGTTCTGAAACATTGTGTGAAAATGTGCAGAACGTAATTTGTTTTTTATGTTCTGGTTATATAGAAAAGAAAACAGATTTTTAAAAAGCATGAAGTTCATCATTATCCACCTTAGTCTTCTATCATCTTGACCCAATTTCAAGTGTATCAGGTATAAACCGCCTGTATGAATTAGTCTTAGTCTTCGTCATAGAAGAATATTTAGCAACATTGTTATGAATGACTTTGTATTCAGCAATGATGTGCCTGTTTGAAGTCTGCTGGTGCATGCCTCCTTGGTCCTGCTGATGTTTCAGAGGGATGCCTTTGAGGATTTGATGACCAAGGGTCAGTCTTGTCCTACGGTAAGTAGACAGCCATCTGTATTTTAAAAACTTTGCACTATTCTGTTCACTTTGTTACTGTTACCCAGAATTACATCGTGGGATTTAACAAATTAAGATGACTTATTCATAACTTTTGTGACGATAAGAGCGTGATTTTGTTACTTAAGACATTAACGCAGTGAGTTTCAGAGGCTGAAAATGTCATGGGCGCCCTTTCTGTTTCAGCTGGTCATTCATGTGGTAGTTTTTCTTTTCATTTTTACCCATATGACTGTTTTTCTGATTTTACTGTGTTCAACATAGTATGAAGTCAGAACAAGAATCAGCCGAAGAAAATAGACCAATTTTAAGTTCTCAGTGATGGAATTGGGACCTGATCAAGGGAGATCATAGAGGGATTGAGGTAGCAAAGAAGACTGGATTAGTTCCCCTCATGTTTTTGTGTTTGCTTGTCATTTCTTAGTTGTCATGGCATGTCCATGTCAAGTACCAAATAGGATAAAACATTTGTTTGGACAGCTTAAGTAGGAGAATTTTTTGCCTACTGTACAAAAATCTTTTAATCTTGAAAGCTATACAGATAAGTAATGGTATTACAGTATTAAAGCTCTGGCAGTCATGAGGTTGAAAGGTTAGATGTTTGTAAGAAATTGAAGAGCACTGTACAAAGCTTTTCATGCGGAAGACTATGGGGAAGTTATATGGGGTATGGTGTTTCTTAGGCCTGGTGGTAATTAGGAAGTTAACATCTATGCTTTGTTAGAGAATAACATGCTGTGCAAACTTTTTTTTTTGAATATCCAGTCGATTTATCCTAATGTCACACCGTTTTTATTTGATATATGAGGTTTCTGCTCGAAATGCAGTGCTTATATCTGAACTCAGTTGAAGGTGTGAACTTTTTCGCTTGAACAGGAATCTCAAAGAGCTGACATTGTCTTCAGGTGGAGGCATACAAGGCAGACATGGGAAGGCCTGAGTGGACATGGTCACAGTACCTCTATTGTGTTGCTCATGACATAGGACTGGGAGCTGTTGAGATCTCTGCCAGTGTGCTTGCCATAGTGCCCAAGTGACTGATAATCATAGAAAATGCTATTGAACCTTCTTTCTTTGAAGAAATAAAGTCTCCATTTTTAGGCTGCCTTTCTGTGTGAAAGTGAACTTATTCATCCATATTTTGAATGCTTACAATCTCAAGTGCCTGTCTTAATCAGGTAGTTATATCAAGTCTGTGTAGGAAGGTGCTCCTGATATCAGTGAGTGTTTCTGAGGCGAGTGCTGTCTGTTTCAGTTTATCTACCCTCTGCCACGTGATGACGGCAATGAATTCATCCTGATGCAGTTCGACGGAAAGGATGTGCAGTTCACTCCGCTTGCTATGTATCAGGTATGTAGAGAGTGATCTTACTTTGGCTTTCAGCATTTACTTCAGCATTTTGTTCCCACTTTCAGTGAGGTTTATGGTTTCACCGGAGTCTGCTGGACTGTCTGTGTTTTCACACAAGACAGCACCAAAACTACTGAAACAAATCTGAAGGAGGCTTGATGGAAAGAAGGAATGTAGCATTAAGACAAATCCCTGAAAGGTTTGAGCTGCAGTGCTGAACTGGACCAAAGTAGAGACCCAGGATTCACCCAGCAAAGATCATCATAAGATATAGAGAGAATGCTACTGAAGGATTGAACTCAGCGAATTTAGTGGGGTGGATACCAATCAAGGAGCGATCTATAATCTGTTTTGCCATGGCGAGGGTCTGTGGTCTCCC
>JADBJO010018054.1:0-2500 GCA_016801955.1 Conus betulinus | reverse complement strand
CACTACTTTTAGTATGCTGATCACTTAATCTGTAGCTGGGTCTACAAACTAGGTAGTATTTCTAGGTTTTGGTATCCATGTGACACTAGAGGGACCAATTGTGGATATATTCTTCTCCTTTCAGTAACTTGAATTTGCATCAAATGGTAGGATTCAATAGTGATTTTGCGTATAAGTAGTCTACCCATCTGGCCATCCTACGAATAAGTTCCCAAGTAAACAAGGTACAGAGCTGCTTCTGTGATCAGCTTTGTTTTATATGCAAGTCGCAGTCGATCGTCAGTTGAAGACTGGTGATTGGTCAATCCGAAAACAGGTCAAAAGTCGGAACGGGCTGTCATTCATGTTCCTCAGATTGAAGCCAAGTTCTTTCGAGGATTACATGTATCACGATTAAAATGACCATTAATTTTAGCAGCTAACCGGAAGAGAGAGAGAGAGAGAGAGAGAGAGAGAGAGAGAGAGAGAGAGAGAGAGCATGGGATCAACACATACCCATCCCTTGGGCGCGCCTAGGATTTTCTGACGTCACAGCTTGAGGCACGTCGGAACGGGGTTGCTCAACCATGAGCTTGCCGACACTTCCCCCTTTACCCCCACTTTTCACACCCCTTCAAGTTCCACCCTCAAACGTCCCACCGTCCACCACACGACCACTCCCTTTTAGAGCTCCCAATCATGAACATCCTCCTCCCCCCCCCCCCCCCCCCCCCTCCGTGTCCTTCCCCGCCCCCGTCAGCTAAACTGCCAAACCCTTCACCTCACGTTTTCCTCCCGGGAGTTTTGGAAACCTTGGACATGCAGTGTGTGATGTTTGGCCACGGGCCAGAGAGAGGTCATGGGTCATGGGAGTGGACATGTTGACATCCCACACTGCCCTGTCAAAGACCAGGAAGTGCCGCCTCCGGTCAATCTGTCATGGCCGCGGTCCAGGTTAGATGCTGCTTATTAGTCGAAATACCCAACCTGGAAACATGACGATGATGAATCACCTCAGATCAGCCTGGTCCTCCCAGAAGGGAATGATCCGATGTAACTGGATTTCTCTCTCTCTCTCTCTCTCTCTCTCTCTCTCTCTCTCTCTCTCTCTCTCTCTCTCTCTCTCTCTTCTTCTCTTCTTCTTTTCTTCTTCTTCTTCACACCCTCCCATCTCCTCTCCTTCTTACCCCCAATCTTTGGACCTAGATTCACTTTGCAAGTGTAGCGTTGTACCCAACATGAAATAATTCCTTCACATACAAGAGATGTGGGATACAAACGGCAACATATTTTGCTCCAGAAGCTTTCTGGTGTTTCAAAATTTATGTTATAATTCGAAAAATGCCTGGTTGTTTAAAGCAACAAAACGAGAACGTTGAATACAGAACAGCATGATCATTATCGTTTGAAGACAAACATGGCGAAGAAGACAAGAGTGCGAATAGTCCAACACTGCTGTGTTAAGTGGGATATGCGCCTAATGACACAAATGTAAACAGCCATGTTTGTCTTCAAACAAGAATGACCATGCTGTTCTGTATTCAACGTTGTCATTTTGTTGGTCTAAACAACCAGGCATTTTTTTTAAAAATCATAGATACATTTTGAAATACCAGAAACCATATGGTGCAAAACGTTTCCGGTAAAGAAAGCATTCATGCCCGACATGACAAAAATATATGTCAGTGTGAAGATAAGAGAGAGAGACAGAGAGACAGAGAGAGAGAGAGCTTGCGCGTGTATTTACACACACACACACACACACACACACACACACACACACACACACACACACACACACACACACACACACGTATGTTAGCGTACGTATGTAAGCTTGTTTGCGGTTAAAATGACTTTAATGATGCGTCCAGTTTCTCTGATCTCACTCTCTGCCCGCTGTTTCCATACTGACTGAGAGAGAGAGAGAGAGAGAGAGAGAGAGAGAGAGTTCACAAATTTCTCCCTTCCATTTCCTTCTATCCGAGGCGGGAGGGGGTAGGGGTGGGGGGTGGAGCTGGGAGGAGAGAGAAAAGGGGAAATAATGCAATCTAAGAAAACACGGGCCTCCCAGACATGTTATTTCGTGTTGAACTTGAAGTATTGCATTTGATGAGTCTACACAAAGACTTTGTACTCTTTATAAACTGTCGAATAGTACTAGATGGCCTTTGTATGTCAGAGTATGCAAGACGTCATTGTCCACGTCTCCTTTAGTATTCTTCCAGCGTCCCAGTGTCCTCAGAAATGTATTTCCACTAGTATAGGCAGCACAAACACTGACGCGATCTCACTGACAATCAACCGACTACTTGTAATTGTAATACCTGTAGCAGTATCTCTTCTATTTATTACTGATTTACTATCTATTTATCTGCTTATTCATTTAATCTATGCATAGATTTTAATTCCTTTCCTTTTCTTTTTTTTTTTTTTTTTTGTCGTTTATGTGGACTGATTTCTTCTGCACAAAGGTCGCAGTGACCCCACCCGCTCTCTCATTCCTCTGCTCGATGTCGGC